>BQNB010010838.1:0-82930 GCA_026074375.1 Tanacetum coccineum | reverse complement strand
AACCATATGCTATTACTAGGTCCTATCCGCTGCGTACTCGTGGCTAAACTAGTTACCTAGGTATTTAAATCCCAACAAAACCATGCATTATCTCCATGAACAACTAGATGCATGAATTGAGGAACTAGTGTCCACTTGTTTAGTTTATTGTTTAGTCTTCCCCACTTGTTTACCTTTATCTTGCATTACTTTTCCTATATATATGTATTCTGTAAACTGAGTTATGATAAGAAAAAATGAACCAAAAGTCTCTTGTCCCTCTCCCTTATTCTTAGGAGTTTAGCCTACTAAAACAAGGCTTATAACAATGGTGCTTTCATCGATGTACTCGATGCCTCCAATCAATGATGACATAGGTTCTCACCCTATAGGCCCGCGACTCGAAGCCGCCATGGCCAAGTTGGCTGAAGCCGTGTCCAAGTTCCTTGCCACTTCCGTCTCCAGTACCTCCTAGTTTGGCACCATCTCTAAACACCTCCCCATAACCACCAATGAGCACACCGCTAACACCAAAACCGACAACACCGAGACAACAACGGAGGTCAACATCGAAACCATCTCGGAAGACCACCCCACTATAACCATCACTAGAACCGAGTCCAACTACAACACGCCACCCCTTGTCACTAAGGTCACCGCCCAAACTCCCCGTTCATCTTTTAACACCGCTCGCAAATGGTCAGAAACCCAAACAAGGAATTTGAGCATCCATCCAATAGTTGAACAAACATACGACCATGACATGCTCATCGAAGGCATGTTACTCATCTTCGATTTTGTGGAGACATTTCCGCCCGTTTACCAATTCCATCCACCAAAGTTTGTTTTTATTGAATCCGAACACGATCCACCTTGGGAGCCATGTGAATCAGTTACACAAGCATGAGTCTTGAGGACAAGACTCGTTTTCAGGATGGGAGTATTGATACGAATTGGCAGTTAAAGACAAACCATGCATTATCTCCATGAACAGCTAATTGAGGAACTAATGCTTTCAACAATTCCCACTCGTTTAGTTTATTGTCTAGTCTTCCCCACTTGTTTACCTTTATCTTGCATTACTTTTCCTATATATATATATATATGTACTAGCCTATAAACCCGTGATAAATCACGGGTGGCTTATAAAAAGTTAAATAAAATTTTAAACACTTCAATTTACGAAAATTTAATTCTCAAACGTTTAGCGGAAAATTTCGAAAGACCAAGTAATAGTTTAATTAACAGATAGAGTTTTAATATTCATGCTTGCAATTGGAGATAAAAACACCAAGTAATAATTTATTTAAGAATAATTTTAACAGATTAACACAAGTATTTACAAACTTCAAACAAAACTGAACTAAAAAGAGAATAGATCGACCCACAAATTTTAACAATAATAAATAAATATGAATGAATGAAAATCAAGTCACAATGAGCAAGCACAGTAATCAAATTTATAAATTAGAGCAGAGCACCTTACTTTTATAATCACAGAGCGTGAAAGTCACAAAGCATAGATTACCTTCCGGTTCTAGTTTCTTGCTGACCTGGAACAATTGATTCTTCTGGAAAGATCCCTGAAGCGATAATTACATAATAGCCTATAAACCCGTGATAAATCACGGGTGGCTTATAAAAAGTTTAAAAAGCAAAGTTCAAACACTTAAATTTACGAAAATTTAATTCTCAAACGTTTAGCGGAAAATTTCGAAAGACCAAGTAATAGTTTATTTAACAGATATAGTTTTAAGATTCATGCTTGCAATTGGAGATAAAAAGACCAAGTAATAGTTTATTTAAGAATAATTTTAACAGATTAACACAAGTATTTACAAACTTCAAACAAAACTGGACTAAAAAAGAGAATAGATCGACCCACCAGTTTTAACAATAATAAATAAATATGAATGAAAATCAAGTCACAATGAGCAATTTTAGAATAAAGCACAGTAATCAAATTTATAAATTAGAGCAGAGCACCTTACTTTTATAATCACAGAGCGTGAAAGTCACAAAGCATAGATTACCTTCCGGTTCTAGTTTCTTGCTGACCTGGAACAATTGATTCTTCTGGAAAGATCTTGCCTGAAGCGATAATTACATAATTAGTTCATGCATAATTTTTCAATGTTGTACATTCATTATAATGAATGTGTGATACCTCATATGTATCATATGTATGAATTCATAATGGTAACCTTGCATAATTTTTTATTCATATTAATTGTGGGTCAAAAGTCAAACAATCTCAATTAAGTGACAGAGAGAAATATAAGTTGTTAGATATAGCCATAGGAAAGAACAATAGAGAGTAAATATTATAGATCTTTATAATGTATGTACAACATTAAAAAATTATAAATCAACATTGTGAAAGACTAAGTGTTCCCTCATTTACACGACAACCATCGTTAAGCATTATATCAAACACTTGTTAGGCAGCTTTAAGATGACATATCCTGTAATAAGCCAACCCGTAGAAAACCTGAATATCAGAATTAAAACCCCCTACTAACAAAGTTTCACCATTCTAATAAGCCAACCCGTAAATAATTTAAACATCAACCATGATCATTAAAAGAGTAGTCTTTTCTTACTAATTATGAAAAAGCCACAAAAGCACAAAACTAATAAAATGATTAAAAATCCATTAATTCGTTTTGAAAGTTGGAACAGACAACCAAGATTACCATATTTGACTATCAATTGACATACACATTCAAAATATTAGTCGATTCAACCAACAATAACAAAACCCGGTTTTTGATTTCACTTAGTTTTACAGCTTGCATATGGATTTTGATGAGATCGAAATATAACCTATTTTAACAGACAACCAAAAAAGTTTATATCGAGACTTAAACCCTAAATTTGGATTATATACTAAAACTAAACATATGAGTTAAACCCTTAATTTTGTATTAATCTGATTGACACATAACATTTAGTCATAAATTTCGATTTATACATACCTTCGAAAATGAGATGAATGAACTTTCGATATTGAGAAAAAAGTGACGTCGAGGTTGTGAATTCAAATCACCAAAATAATATCAAATTCAATTTAAATAAATTTATGAATCTAGACCTTCAATCAATAAAAAAATTGTTTATTAAAATTATAATTAAGCAGCAAAAGATATGGATGTTACTCGAATGAACCAAACCAAATTTGAGTTAGAATAAAAGACATCTTGAATTTCATTCTTCAATTGGGTTTATCTCGACATCTCCAAATCAACCTGTGAAAATTGAAACGTATTAATAAAAAAGAATATGAAACATTGAGTGTGAATTTAAATATAAAAAAAGTATGGCGATAGCAATGAAGATATACCCGTGATGAGTAATCGTTTGAATTTTGAACCTATCATATAATTTGTGTGAAAGAAACGCTTGATTTATGGGAGAATAAAAGCACATTGTATTTATGGTAACCTTGCATAATTTTCGGCTCATATTTTTTTTTTGAACGGCAAATTTTATTAACTAGCAAGATGCTAGAAGGACATTACAAAGAAATCAAATTACGGTTTTTTAACCAACTCACCCAAGAAAAAGAAGAATTACATCTACTAACACACCAAGTGTAAGAACGCGAAACAATGTCATCGAAGATCACAGACCGTCTCGGAGAGGTCTCGGAAAAAATAAGTTGATTCCTATACACCCAAAGATGTCACCACGCAACATAGAACACTCCTTCCAACATGAGCTTGATCCTAGAAGAGAGCCGAATAGATGAAAACCATGTATTCCATTCAGAAAAAGACATAAGGTCTTGCCAATCAAGATCCCACCAACGACAAATCTTACGAAAATCGGGTTGTTTATTTTGAAAAATAAACTTTCTCCAACCACTCGGAACCAATCCATGTCTTGATACAAAATTAAAAAAAAAATTGTTATTCTTATTTTTTCCCTACCGACCGATGGTTCGGTTTTTACTTTTTCAAAAACCAAAATTTCGGTTCGATTTTGGTTTTCGCCCAAAAATCGAACCGTAAAAACCAAACCGAACCGGTTATATTATATAATAATATATAATTAATATAATATAAATTAATGAGTAAATAAATCAAATCCATATATTCATCTTCATTTTATGGGTGAAATTATAATATATTTATCTTAACGTGTAGATGCGTGTTTGTTGTGTACGTGCGTTTACTTGACAATATATCAATATATATGTGACAATGATCATACTATGTGTATATTCACTTGCATATGTGTGTGCCTCCTTTATATGTATGTAATTGTAGAAATTTGAGATAAATATTATTAGGCTTAAATTGACATAAAAAAAATTCTACGTAAAACAAGTTTGTTTGTATAAATTAGCCACACCCCAGTATAAACGGTTAAAAACCGAAAAAACAGAGAAACCGATAAGAAACCGAAAAAATCGAACCGACAAAAACTGAACGGTTTCGGTTTTTGGTTTTACAAAAACCGAATATTTCGATTCGGTTTCGGTTTTAGCCAAAAACCGACTCAAACCGAACCGTACACACCCCTAATGCCTGGTGAATAGAGGTTAGCAAAACCATATTTAGTTATATCGGTTGATAGTTATGTGACAGATTTGCTCAAAATTGTTGTAGGTACATGGTTAAGTGGCCTATAATTACGTTTTAGCGTATGTGTAGCTTATATAACAATAAACCGAAAAGTAATGACAACAAATATAAATCCATCTATCTTAATAGATGAAGGTCTTATATATATCGGGTAAAATCTAAAAATCTTTACTTATATATATGACAGTTTACGACACGTCATTAAAGCCATGTCATCAACTGTCTATGTCATGCCATGCCATGTCACTAAATATGAAGTTTTATATGCCACATCATTGCCTACATGGACAATTTTAATGGTTTATATGCCATCTCATTGCCAACATGGACAGCTACCAAGCATGAGTATTCGGAAATTTTTTAAAATTTTTTGCCCATTGGCAGATTCGAACCCGAGTTGTTTGTTTTGAAAATAAATCTCTCAACCACTGGACCAAGCCAATGGTTGTGATACAAAATTCAAAAACAAAATTGTTATTCTCATTTTTCCCTAACAAATCGGATTCATTTGACTTCACACAACCATTTAAAATTTGAAACCGGCCTTCATAAATTCACATAACTCACTCCCTAAAATACAGCTATGTTTCCTCCATCTCTACCATGTTTAAGTCGATTATTTTGGGTATGATTTTTTGATTTTCAAAATGTTAATTCAATATTTGTTCATTCTGATAACCTAATTACAATCAAATGGTGTTCCAAAATCAGAAATATAAAGATTACAAACAAAGTTCACCAGGTATCTTTTATAAAATAGAAAAAATTAATTCGTTGTTTTGGTTATTTTGATTGTTTTTCTTCTTTCTAGAATGAATGATTGTGTTTGATTTGCATTTCAAACGATTTTTATGTTTGATTTTTCTGGTGATTTAAAGTTAAACTTGCATTCAATGTTCATTCTGATGTTATTTATCTTTGATTGAGTGTCAGTCGTATTTTTTTAAAAGTATCAAAGAAGTTGTCTTCAAGCAGAGGATAGAACCACCCAAGAGGGTTCTAGCAAATATATGGTAAGTAATGACTTTTTCCATTTTTGTTTTTTTATCATTTTGTGTATCTAATCGTTTCTGGTACATGATTCATGATGATATAGGGTTGTTCTTGAAGACATCTTATCATTGTACTACTAAATGTTTGCAATGCGACATTCGAATAAACACACATAAATCTGGTTATATCATGGAGGTATTTTTTATTCATTATGATTTTTTTTTAGTTTGGAAATCAACCTTGATTCGATATGAATGTATTGTATTGATTTAGAAATCAACTTTGATTCGATATGAATGTCCTATGTTGACAATTCTGTATCTTCTATTAGTGAATTTTAGCTTGACTAATCTTTACACTTATTGATTTGTATATTGATTTATATTTTATACAAGATTTCTATACTCATCTACATGCCAATCAGGCAGTCACTAATATTGTCGTTTCTTATGACATTATTGATTTTATTTTGTCATGCGCGTTACCAGGTGACAATTTTTGATACATAGCAAGTGGGTTCTTCAAAAGCTTAGTCATGAAGGTACTTAGAAAATGTGTAGTCACAAGATTGCATTAATTTGCATTACTGGTGTGTTATTCTCTATTAAGGGTTCATTTACTATCTCTTGCATTTAGGGAAATCTAAAGTGGCCATCACAGTGATTTTCATAAATGATAGAATTGCAGCCATCGCGAGGTAAATTGCCTACAAAACCATTGTTTAAATATCTGAGCCTAATTGGTCACAAGGTAAATTTGAAGTTGATGATAATGATTTTGTCATAGAAATAAATTGAAACATATCCCTACATTGTGTTTTGTTAAAGATGCTTATATAGTTATCTGATTATTTCTAATAACATGAGCTGTTTTAGTTAATAATCCCAAACATCCCTCTGAATTACAAATGGCCTACAATTTTTAGCAACTAGGGTGGTTATGTGTAAGAATCTATCTTTTCTTTTGCATTGCAACATGTACGTTTGCATCCACGATGAAGTGTGACCCCCATACTCTCATTCAATTTTAACTATTATTTGGTCGTACGTTTTACATACATATTACTAAAATTAAGTTTCTATACGTGTAGGGTATATCAACATTTGTTGGATCTATAACCCAAAACCTTGCTGATTTGCAAGACGATCAAAGACGCTTTGTATCATTTATGACCATCCAACTCTTCACCTCACGGTATATTATCAAAATGTCCTTATTTTGTAAGTTGCTTAAATATTCATGTTGTAGGATATGATTCCTGTCGCATTAATGCTTTTTGTGATCGAGTCTTATATTGTGATGATCTTTTTGGATATGATTCGATAGTGGTTATATGACAACAGGTATGGCGTTTGGTCTCTGAGATAAAGACATGTAATAGTCTACATAGTCTACATATTGATTTTTTTATGCGATTCTTGAAATTCTACTTCATTGGGTACAAGGGACATCATGGAAAATAAAGATTCTGAAAGGAGAGCTCATTCGCAAGACGATGCTCTAAAAAATGCTTTTGATGAACACGGTTCAGAATTGAGGATAGATTGCTGATTTATGGGCAAATTCGACGAGTCATACAGGTTTGACTTTTATGCTTTCTATATTGCACAATGCTTGAAACTGTATCAATAAACTACATAGTTATCGGATGATCAGTTATTTATTAAAGCATTGGAAGAATTCAAGCCTTCTGTATATGGAGAAAATTATGAAGAAGAAAATGAAAATGCTACCCATGAGAAGGGATATAACGCCTCTAAGAAAAGGAAACAAGCTATCGAAGAATTTGCGTTTAACAAAGCTTCATATTATGATTGGGACAAACTTGCAGATGATGAAAAGGTATATTATATATGTCACAAAAAAATAAAATAAAATGGTTTTTTTTCTGAAACTGTGTCAAATCAAAGCGGTAACAGAAGTTTTATAGTGGTTAGTTTTAACTAATTTTACTTTTCATTGTGTATATGTTGAATGTAGTTGAAGGATTAGAGTGTAATGGAGCTAAAGACTTACTTAACAGCCAACAAGCTTCCTATAACATTTAGCCTCCTATCTAGCAGCTTAATCTTAGTTTCTGTTTCAAAAAATTAAACAAAAAGATGGTAAGTACAATATATTCACCCCTTTATTTTTCTAACACATATACGCATGCACCATGGTTTCTTGAACATATATACATGTCATAAATGTTTGTGAAACTTACATGTTTCATGTGTGTGGCAACCTCAGATTTGGGCAATAGGAAAAAAGTTAATTAATAGAGGAAAAAAGACACTTAAACCTGAACATTCTTGTCGGTTACCCTTAATCACTTCACTTCATTATCCTGTTGTTCGAATACAAGTAGAAAAGAGAAGGAAATTATGAGAATTGTAGAGAGAGAAACAAGAGAGAGAAAATGGTTGAATTACTTGCAAATGGAAATGTTTACAAATGAACCAACACCATTTTCCTTGATGGAAAATGATATATATACCCTACACAACTACATAGGGCGTGTAGGCTTTTACTTGGGACGGGCTCGGGATTGACTTGGGCTTTAGCCCGATACACATACAATATTAGCTTACATTTACGAGCCCATTTACCCTCCTAGCCTAGTACAACGTATATTAATTTAGTGACCGAGACCTAATATAAATATGAATGAACTTCCATTGTTTGACTTAATATTTTAAGGCTAACAATCTCCCCCGAAGTGAGTTCATTATGACACTCCTTCGTGAGATCAATGAGATTGCTGTTGTCGTTGAGCTCTTGTGATCTTTGTCTCTGTCTACGTTGTAGGCTTGTTCCTTCATGCTTTGTGATCTTTGATCTTGAGCCTTTGTCATTGTCTTTAGACTTCGTCTTTATGTCCTAACCATCTTCTGGATAGTACTTTTGCTATTCTTGAGCCAGTTTGAAGAAGAACCTTTTTGATGACAAACTTTTCTGAAATCGGTAAGCTTGAGATTCCTCTGAAATACGTGAATAGAAATATGATGATAAGCCATTGAACAAAGAATCAGAACTGGGACCTGTTATTTTTAATCTACAGGAAAACCTTTCACTCCAACTCCCGTTCCTAACCCCAAAGATGATCCAACACCTAAACAAACCCCCATTCCTAATTCCAAACATAACACTCCCCCACCTTGAGACCATTCCTAGCTCCAGCACCAACACGACTTGTTGTTCTTGGCTGTGGTTCTCCAATACTTGAACCTGCTAACCGTGTGGTGCAATCATAAGCAAGTGAGTATATTTATGATAAGGTTATTGATTTGTTCGTTGTTTTAAATTTGATGTAATGCAGTTATTGATTGTTGATTTGGTTGTTTTTTAGGTTATCTGTGAACTTTGTTATACTGAACAACAGGTTTGTATTGGAATGTTTAAAGCCGAGGCTGTCATATTTCATACATTTTGAAGTTAGTATTGGAATAGAAACAACACAGCAGCAAGCATGTTTGGAGAAAGTAAGGCATAAACGACTGACACAATTGACAAATAATGGGGAACATTAACTATTTACAAACCAGCCTTATCACAGAAGGTCGGTACGGTTAAAACCAATCCCAAATATGTGTCATCGTTGCAACTTGCAAGCAGTATATATGGATGACAACACCATCCTCAAGTACCAATGTGGTAAGTTAAAAAGATCCAAAATTTATTCTTATAATTAGCAGATTAGCTATCTTTTTTAACTAAAAACGGTCCAAATGATATCCCTTTGTGAAAACCTGTAGGGAGGAGTTCAGTACTTCTTTATAAACATATTTTCTACGACTTTAAACCCAGTTTGTTGTTTTACCCATTTTGAGTGTTAGATTTTTAATTTTAGAAGTTCAGTTTATTGTTTTACCCTAAATGCTCTTCCAAAAGGCCCAACATTGTCACAACCTTTGTTCTTATTAGCTTAATAAGACTTGCTGAATTCAAGGGTGTTTGGGATTATTCTTTAAATCTTGATTTACTTTTTATATAGCCTTTGGGACTGTCTTTATAGCTGGACTTAGGGGTGTTTGGGACTGATTTTTGAAGATTATTAGTGTTTTTACCTACATGAACCCAAAAGTAAATAGAAACAGGTCAATCAGATACGATTTTATGTTTGATTCATGATGTGGCCACTGCAAATAATAATTTTTTTATGGTGGTTAGTTTGCAGAAACAATCATGTTAAGGTACTTGCTTTTTGTGTGTGTAGGTTAAGACATTATGTGACAATGCGAAAGATATACAGATGTTGTTTACAAGGAAGTATTAGTTCGTATGGTGGGAATTATTCAAATTCAACAACCAATGTTTTTTACAAGGAAGTATTAGTTCGTACTTGAATGTTTTACTATGTTTCATGTGTCAAGAATATTCGTTTTATATCAAGGTTTTGTATACAGAATAATACTTTTAAACTCATTACTTTGTTTTATATTATCTGGTAAATATTACTTTGTTTTATACTTTGCATAGACATATACAAAACATACACCTAAGATTTACTATGTAGTAAAATGAAGCTAGCCCGCCCATCGGGTGGGCTATGAAGCTAGTATAATATATAGAATAGATGATCACAACAAATTTTCTACACAAAAGTACAACTATTTTTCATGTTCTTCCATTTATGTTTAAAAATTTTAAAATTTGAGACTTGTGGTTTTATAGAAAAATATATAACGATTTTCACAACGATCCGTTTTCTACACCTTGTTCGGAATGATCATAAGTATGCAAAAGTACAACTCGTTTATGAAAACAAGAGATAACTTACAAGAAAAGATGACTAGGAGATGATTAGAGACTAAAACAACCCAAACGTTGTTTATAAACTACCTGAATATCAACCCGAACACTTTATCTTCAAATAGATTTGATCAAAGTTTGAAAAGTAAGAATTTGTGTGTGTGTTTTTGTTGGTTCGAACAAGAGAAAAGAGAAAAGAAGTTTGTGTGTGTTTTTCTAGTGAGAGAGAGTAAGTAATGAATGTGTGAAATGGATGAACTTGGACCTATATGTATATTGATTTCAAATTTTGGCATCCAAGGGTGGTGGGGTGTGTGTGTTCGATCGGTGCAAGCAAAAGGGAAGCAAAAGGGGACCAAAATGATCTTCCAATGAGAGCCTAAGAGAGGACTAGTCTCAAGTTATTATGTGGGAAGTATGTCTCTTGATTCAAAATTTAAAAATAAGTATCCTATGTGTGTGCTTGTGGTTTTCGTTGCATGTATGAGCCAAAGGGGGGCCAATTTAGTCTCTAATATTCTAGGGATATAGTGATTGAGTTGATTTAATTTCAAGGGTTCCATGCACATGCATAAGCTACTAAACATATTCGGAACACGCAAATAACGAAAATGATTAACGACTTCACGTAAATTTCTGAAATTTTAAACATCAACTAAAACGTAAAAATGCGTCTACTAACGAAAGACTACGATGCATAACAATACGGATTACTCCCGGTAATGATTTTTAGATAGCGACGGGGTAACTTCCCGGTTGAACGTAAAAATTAAACGAACGAAAACGGCTTAAATATTGATAAAAAATTTACGGGGTGTCACAAAAGTAATTCTAGATACCAATGTTGTTTGTCTCAGCATGACTGGCATTGCAAACTTGGTCACCCTGCAGAGCCTGTTTTAAATGTTTTAAAAACTTCATTACAATTTAATTATAAGAATCAAACTGTTTTTTATAAAATCTATCAAAGGGCTAAGCAATCTAGGAAACATTTTCCTTTAAGTGATCATACTTCAAAATCCTTGGGTGATCTTGTGCATTTAGACTTATGGGGTCCTTATCAGGTTACTAGTTCTGAAGGGTTCAGATATTTTTTGACTGTTGTGGATGATTACACAAGAGCTGTTTGGGTATATTTGATTAAATCTAAAGATTAAGTTCCACATTTTGTAAAACCCAAAAATTTAAATTTCATTTCATATTGGTAATTTTGAATATAACCTAAAGTTTATTAATAAGCAATTGAGATTGAAACCTTAGGTTATAATTTTTGGAAATTATAAGGATATAACATAAGGTATTTGTTTAACCTTTAGCTTGTAAAGGATTTGTTACTCTAGATAAATCTAAAGCAACAATGGTGAAACAATGACTAAACACTATTGATTATGCGGAAAACTAATAGACCTATTTTAAAAGGATATAACATAAGGAATTTGTTTAACAAAATATATATAGAAATATAGATAAAATAATTAATATAAAATATATAATATATATTATATATAAATATCTATATATTATATCATATACGAATATATGGCCGGTCCATTTAAAAAAAAAAAAGTATCTTGTAATTTTGATTATTTATATATTTATTTTCCTTTGTTAAAAGAACTTATGTTTAAGTGAATAAGCATTAAAAAGGTTAGTAAATATTTCTGTGCAATCTTAAAATGGAAAAAAATATTTTGTTCCCCCTCTTTAATCTCTTAAATCGGCCCCTATAAGGTGATATTAACACCACATACCTTTAATTTTTGTAATGAAACTTTATTTAGAAAAGAGAGCAAAGGGATTAAGATAAACATGTGTAATTTTTAAAGTTATAAAAATTTTTGTCCCTCATCTCATCTATCCTTAGTAAACGGTCGGTCCGGCCCTCCCATCCTCCCATTCTTATCATTCTCTAGTCAAAATTCTTACTCCCATAATTGTGTGATATCTTCCATCAAAGTTTCAGCAAGAAGACAGGTTTAGTGTTTTTGAGTATCCTGGTGTGGTTATCTCAATCTTTGGTGTGTTTCTTGGTGTTTATTGTGTAACTCCTCCCTCATATCCATAGGTATAATTTGTTTCATTCTTGTGTCACCATGATTTCATATGCAAAAGTTTTCATATAAAACCTAAAAGATTGTTAGAAATAAAGTGTTTATATTCTTGTTAATTTCTCTAGGGTTAATCTAATTTAAAATGGTTTAATTGCATGTTTTGAAACCCTAGATGGTCATTAGTGATGTTATTAATAGAAATTACAAGATTAGAAACCCTAGGGTTGGTTTTAATGGGTGTCGATTAGAGTTTTCAAGGTTAATAATTCTGGGCAGAATTTTAGGTCATGTTCAACGGAGTATATCTTAATGATAAAAATTGGTTTTGACATAATTCTTAAGCCTAAGGTGAAGTTCAATGAATATAGTTTCTGGAAAATCTGGCCTCGTGTCAATTGGAGGTTGGGAAGGTCAATTTTTATATTTTATACGATAAAGTTTCAAAACTGGGAATTTAGTCTAAAAAAATCAGTTGTAGTATTTGATTTTTAATTCTCAAACCATAACGAATTAGCATTTGAAATTTACATGGGTTAATCTTCATGATATTAGCTACATCCATGATTATTTTGAGATTTTTTTGAATTATCTAAGTATGGTAAATACGTGTCAACTTTTCAAAGGTTCTGCCAGGTCAAAATTCGGGTCTGTTTTGGGTAACACGGGTCAAAAGGATACTTAAACATGGAAATAAATTAAACCAATGATCATGAGTATATTAGACATATGTAGGAACCTCTGTAATTTTTGGTGTAATTTTTGAAGATATTTTTATGGGTCTTTTAAGTATGGAAACTTACCTTAAATAAGTAGTCAAAATCTGGAATTCTTGGAAACCTTAATTAAGTCAAGTAAACTTTATTTATGGTAAGATCAAGTGATAAAACTTATGAAATAAGATAGATAATAATATGTAATCATGGAATTGTATAGATTTAGTGAAGAGTTTTTGATCTTTTGTCTTCGTGTTCGTTCTCTCCATTGCGTTTTTGTTAAGGTACAAATATTCTTGATACATACCTCTCTTTACTATTGTTACGATTTATAGGTTCTTTAGTCCGTTTCGTTATTCGTACAGATATTCCGTCCTTTTAGTAAGGACACTTCATTCTATTTTGTTTGGCTACTTGATCTATTTGATATTCGTTTGATATTCCTTTGAGTTGCTATCCGTAATCATGACTCGTTTGATGTTGACAATCCGTTTGATTCGATATCCGTTTGTATGAATCTGTTGGTTCTTGTTTGGAATAGGCTACTAGATTCATTTCTATATTTGGATTATTTGAAACTTGATCATTGTTATCTTTTGCCTATCTCTTTGCTCGAGCTATTTGTATCTAGTCATGGAGGTACCATGACCATGTCATTGATGCACCAATGGCATGACACTATCTGTGGCGGTGTGATTAGTCCATGGCTTTCCCTTTTGTATGTGCACTTATTATGATTTGATTATATATGTTCGTACACTCGCCATAGTGCTTGTATATGGATATAACTTTGTTTTGCAGAGAGCGTATGGATGCATCCTAGGTACTTTCTTCCGTTCAATTTAGGTGAATGGTTGTGTGTGTGCAATACACCCCATATCACATTTGGTACATCATGGAATGCATACTTGTGTACATTTGATTATGACTATCTGATTATTTGTTTAGGGTCTAAGCATGTGGCATGCTTTAGACATTTTTTTGGGCTCGTGGGCATTTCCTTTGATTACTCTTATCCTATTCATTGTTTTATATATATCGTTTGGCATTTGTTTGACATGATCTCGTTATTCGTTTCGTTCATTCCCTTGTTTTATTACCGTTATTATTATTATATTTGTTCACTAAGCGTTAGCTCAGCCGCGTTTTCTTTCCTGAGGCAGGTACTAAGCGGGAAGCTGGGATATGAGTGTTGAGAGTATGAGCTTTTAGAGGACCCACCTTTAGAAGCACCCTTTTGGATTTATGTTTTAAGACCCTTTCGTTTGAAGATTTCTTCTATTTAGACTTTGTTGGAATTTAATACTTTTAGAAATCATTTTGTTTCATGACTTAGTAATTTTATTTAATAAAGTCTTCCGCTTGCGTTTATATGTTCTGATATGACACCATAACGTAACTCTTGGTCTCTTTATCAGAGCGGGATGTTACAATTATGGTATCAGAGCCAGGTTGACCTGTAAAAACCTAGGTTATGACCTGTGAGGATTGGGTAGACATTAGGCTTCTTTTCGTATTTTGATATTATCGCTTTCTTTCGTACTTTGATCTTAACTCTGAATCGTCTTCGTTGTTTCGTTTGTTGATTACCTGCTGCTAAGAGGCGAGTATTTTCTTCGACCAAGGATCAAACAGCTAACTCTTCAGGTACCGTTTCGGAAACTCTTTTTTTGAACGGTCGTGCTGTTTTTTTGTCTTATTTGATGCGGGTGCAACACATCTTGTGATTCTGTTTCGTTTGCCAAACACCTTAGCATCTTCCCTACGCTACTTAATTATACCTTATCAATATCTACGCCTATGAAAAGTCTGACCACGAATATTCAAAGTGTTCGCTTTGTTTTGATGATAAGATTTGTTTTGCTAATTTACCTCCCTTAGAACTGAGTGATTCGATTTTATTCTTAGTATGAATTGGTTAGTTGTTCATCGCGCCCCTATCGTTTGTCATACCAATCATGTCATCCTTGATAATCTGAATAGCCCTGAATTCATTTACCTATTTCAATTTCGAGGACGAAATTTTCTTTTTAGAGGGGAAGAGTTGTAAAACCTAAAAATTTGAATTTCATTTCATATTGGTAATTTTGAATATAACCTAAAGTTTATTAATAAGCATTTGAAATTAAAACCTTAGGTTATAATTTTGGGAAATTATAGAGATATAACATAAGGTAACCTAAAGTTTATTAATAAGCGTTTGAAATTAAAACCTTAGGTTATAATTTTAGGAAATTATAGAGATATAACATAAGGTATTTATTTTTTTTAATATATAAAATATATATATGTACATATATGGCCATCCATTTTAAATAAAAAATAATATATCTTGTAATTTGATTATTTTCTATATTTACTTTCCTTTGTTAAAAGAACCTATTTTAAGGGATAAGCATTAAAAGGTTTTAGTAAGTATTTTTGTGCAATCTTAAAAATAGAAAGAAAAAAAAATTTGTTCCCCCTCCTTATCTCTTAAATCCGCCCCCTTATAGGTGATTATACACCAAAATCTTTTATTTTTGTATTGAAACTTATTTAGGAAAATAGTGTAAAGGGATTAAGATAAACATGTGTAATCTTTTTAAAGTTATAAAAGATTTTGTCCTCCCTTATCTCCATCCTTATAAATTCGGCCCCTTCTCTCCCATTTTCATCATTCTCACAAAATTCTTACTCTATAATTTTGTGTATTCTTCTATCAAAGTTTCAAGTAAGAAGAAGGTTTAGGTGTTTTTGAGTAATCTTGGTGTGGTTTGATCTTCAATATTTAGTGTGTTCTTGGTGTTTGATTTGTACTCCTCCCTCATTCCATAGGTAAGTCTTAATTTGTTTCATTCTTGTGTCACCAAGATTTCATATGCAGAAGTTTTCATATAAAACCTAAAAGATTGTAAGAAATAAAGTGTTTATATTCTTGTCAATTTCTCTAGGGTTAATCTAATTTAAAATGGTTTAATTGCATGTTTTGAAACCCTAGATGGTCATTAATGATGTTATTAATAAAAACTACAAGATTAGAAACCATAGGGTTGGTTTTGATGGGTGTTAATTAGGGTTTTCATGGTTAATAATTCTGGGCAGAATTTTAGGTCATGTTCAAAGGGGTATATCTTAATGATAAAAATTGATTTTGACATAATTCTTGAGCCTAAAGTGAAGTTTAATGAATCTAGTTTCTGGAAAATCCAGCCTCATGTCAATTGGAGGTTGGGAAGGTCGATTTTTAGATTTTATAAGATTAAGTGTCAAAACTGGGAATTCAGCCCAAAAAATTTCAGTTGTAGTATTTGATTTTTAATTATCAAACCATAATGAATTAGCTTTTGAATTTTTTGTGGGATAATCTTCATGATATTATCTCCATCTATGATTTTTTTTTAGAATTTTCTGAGGTCTAAGTATGGTAAATACACGTCAACTTTTCAAAGGTTCTGCCAGGTCAAAATTCGGGTCAGTTTTGGGTAACAAGGGTCAAAGGGATACTTAAACATAGAAATAAATTAAACCAGTGATCATGGGTGTATTAGTCATATGTAGGAACCTCTGTAATATTTGGTGTAATTTTAGAAGATGTTTTTATAGGTCTTTTAGGTATGGAAACTTACCTTAAAAGAGTAGTCAAAATCTAGAATTTTTGGAAACATTAATTAAGTCAAGTAAACTTTATTTATAGTAAGATCAAGTGATAAAACTTATGAAATAAGATAGATAATAATATGTAATCATGGAATTGTGTAGATTCAGTGAAGAGGTTTTGATCTTTTATCTTCGTGTTCGTTCTCTCCGATTGCTTATTTATTAAGGTACAGATATTCCGTTCCTTTTAGTAAGGACATCTCATGCCATAATTCTCATTTGTTTAGCTACTTGATTCATTTGATATTCATTTGATCCTCCATTTGATTTGTTATCCACTCTCATGATTCATTTGATATTCATTGATATTTCGTTTGATTTAATATTCGCAATTATGATTCTGTTGATCCTCGTTTGAATATGATGTTGAATCCATTATCTTGATTTTCAGTATCTTGTTCACTTATATCTTTTGCTTTAATCTTGCCCGAGCTATTTGTATCTAGTCTTGGAGGTACCGTGACCATGTCATTGATGCACCAATGGCATGACACTATCTGTGGCGCTGTGATTAGTCCACGGCGTTCCCTTTTATATGTGCACTTATTATGATTTGATTATATATGTTCGTACACTCGCCATAGTGCTTGGGTATATGGATATAACTTTGTTTTGCAGAGAGCGTATGGATACATCCTAGGTACTTTGTTCCATTCATTTTAGGTGAATGGTTGTTGGTATGTGCTTAATTACACATACCATTTTCCATTAAAAACGGACTTAAATGACTAAAAACGTACCAAAAATACATTGTATTTGTATGTTTTGCATTTGTATTGTGCAGGAAACGGATATTCAAGAAAAGGACAAAAATAAAGCCAAAAACGACAAAACCGAGCACGAGAATGAAAAGAGCGTGAAAAGAAGCCAAAGTCAAAGCCAAAGTCAACCCCGACAAAGTAAAGTCAAGTCAAAGTCAAAGGAAATACAACTTCAGGGACTAAAGTTGTCAAGTTATCAAACTTGAATTCCAAGGATTTAAAGTGCAAAAATGGTATTAATAACTTCAAGGGCTAAATCTGCCAAGCCCTTAAAGTTATACATCACAAGGACTAGTCTTGCAAGACTACTTATAACTTGGAGGGGCTGTTTCTGCCAATTCTACAAAGTTTATGCCATAAGGACTAGTTTTGCAATAATACTTATATGGTTGAGGGGCCAAAGTTGGCAACACACCAAACTTTACCCTGTATTCTCCCAACCAAATTTCCCGCCAAAATAACCCAGGACAACTCACGGGTTGTCTTCCCCACTTTTACCCTGCAACTCCCAAAAACCTCAATGGGTAAAACCCTCACCCCCTCTCCACTAAAACCCTAGTCACAAGATGCCTTGCCATGTTGGCAATCCCACTCTTTCCAAGCTAATCCAACGTCGGGTATGAGATCAAGAAAGCACAAGTGAATTCAATGGCCAAGATTGAAGCTTCAAACCTCTCACAAAACAAGCACAACTCAGTTCTCTCTCACAAAGAAAGCACAAGAAAGAGATGAAGAGAAGACCTAGAATGCTCTCTAGCTTAGTATAAATAGGACGTATTGTAAGCCTTCAAAGGCATCACTCATTTTACTTTTCAATCATCTAATTTTCAAGTTTCTTTCAGTTTTATTTACTTTAAACCTTTTAATTTTCAGTATTGTAATGTTTTTCTAAGTAGTCAAAGTTTGAGGTATTTTAAGTTAAAAGCTTGTCTTTAAGTTTCATGTTCTAAAAGCCTTGTTTAAGCTCATTTAAACTCATTGTCAACTTGTATAACTTGTTTTCAGAAAACCTTAAATGTGTTAAGAATTCTAAGAAATCACAAAAATAAGACTCTCCCTTCAATTACCACAGCTAAGTTATGGAAGATAAGCTTATAGACCTACTAGCTTGTCTTTTGACAAGCTAGAGCATGTAGATTGCTTAATCTGCCTTGTTTTGAGCAAGGGTATTGTAAGACTCATTTTTCTAAATTCTAGCTTATTTACTGTAGCAGTATTTATTCTTGCTTATTTCTGTCTTTTCTAGCTTATTAGTCTTAATTATGCTTAATTATCTTTAGCTTATGCTTTTATATCACTTATTCATCTTTGTTCCTTAAATATGCCAATTTTAGTCAAAACTACCATTTGCTTATTTAGCTTCTTTAAGTGCTTAATTTCTGTTGATAATTGCTAATTAATGCTTAATATGTTCATTTGATCATCTGTTTTTAAGAACCCTAGCTTAAAACTCTTTAAAAACAGTCTTAAGAGAGTTTTTCACTTTCTTAAAGGGGTGTTTGGGTTAAGACCCAAAGTGGGTCATTTTGGTGTCAAAACCCTTTGGGTCTTTTTGGTCAGATTGTACAACCTTTTTTAGCTAGTAAAAGTTAATTTTGGCAAGTTTTAAGGGAGTCTAAGTTGATTTTAAGGTTTTTATAAACACCCCTTTGAATTTGTGGTAACAGATTTAATTCAAAGGGTTTAAGTGGTTAAGCTTGAGTGTTTTGGCTTTTGAGTCTGATTTTGTGTCTAATTTGGTGTCTAAGTAGAGTAGATAAAGTGCCTT
Source organism: Tanacetum coccineum (assembly GCA_026074375.1). Lineage (NCBI taxonomy): Eukaryota > Viridiplantae > Streptophyta > Magnoliopsida > Asterales > Asteraceae > Tanacetum > Tanacetum coccineum. Next base: position 63,703 of record BQNB010010838.1, on the reverse strand, counting down.
TGTAGTTTACTTATTTTAGTCAAAAATCCGTCAACATTTTGAGTCAAGTTTTAAAAGTAGCTTTTTGATTCTTAAATTTCAGTGGGTAAAACATGTTTTTAGCTTATGAATCTTGGAGCACAAGCTAATTAGGGGCTTGTCTCAAACTGTTTTAGCTTATTTATCTATTTAGAGCTTATTTGGTGGCTTATCTCAAGGGCTGCAATTAGCCCTTTGAGTCTGCCAAACCACCAAAAAGGCTCCCCTGGTGCAAACAGCCAATTTCAAAAGCCTTTTTTGTAGCTTAATTGTGTTCTAAAATCCTTTTCCAAAGCATTTTTAGAAAGCTCTTAGGCTGAGCTTTAAGCTTGATCAAGCTCAGTCATTGAGACTCACTCTAAGGGATTAAAAATAAGCCCCAAAAGTGGTCCTCAAGGCTTTTTGGCCTACAGTTTGAGCCTTTTGGCTTATTTGCTTATTTTGTGCTTTTCTTCTTAAGAGCCTTGTCTCATTTTGCTTTTAACTGCTTATTAGGCTAGTATCAGCTTGTTTTAGCTTAATTCAATCCATAGTTTTGCTTATAAAGCTTTTTTTTTTTAGCTTAAGTCACTTCTGGCAGTATTAACTTTCAAGTTAATACTGCTGTTTTCAAATTGGTTTTTTTTAGCTTATTAGTTGTTCAAAATAATTATAGATTGCTTTTTCTTATAGCTTTTTATGTCCTCTTTTCCTGTTTTTTAGCTTATAGATTCATTAGAGTCCATCATTGAGCTTAAAAATAAGCCCAAAGTGGCCTGTTTGTCCGTTTTGCATATATTTTCTATGTCAGATAGCTTATTTGAATTTCTTAGCTTATTTTTCATTCCCTTGTGCTTATTTAGGTCTGCATTGGCTTATTAGGTGTAAGCAAGTCTAAATTAGTTGCTTATTTGTTCTTTTGTAGCTTATTCAGTCCAATAAGCCCAACAACTTAGCTTATTTTCTTAAAAACCTTTTGTTACTGTCTGTTGGGTTTTGCTTATTTCAGGGCTTATTTGGGTTTCAAACCCAAAACTCTTTGCAGTTTTAGAAAGCTTAAAGTATAAGCTTTTTAGGGGTGTACCCCATTTAGCCATAAGGATCCATCTTTTGGCTTATTTTTAAGCCCAAAGGTGCCTACCTGTGGCTGTGTGCCTGCAATTTAAGCCAAAGTGCTTATTTGGCTTTTTAAGCCTTATTAGCTCAAATCCCTGGCTTATTCTTGTTTACATTTGCTTATTAGGTGTATTTAATTAGTTGTCTTTGCTTATTTTGTCTTTTCAAATGCTTATTTGTGCTTAAAATCCTAAAAAAATTTGAGTTTAGTTAAGACTTGGTCTGCCAGCTTATTGTGGCTTTTTCTGGCTTATTTAGTGAGTTTTGTAAAAAGTTGTAGTTAGAAAAAACGCTTATTTTGTCTTATCTTCAAGTTTGTAAAAAAAGTTTTCAAAAAAAAAAGGGGAAGGTGGAAGTCTCAGGTGAGCATGGCTCGAACCTGAGACCTCAACACCCTCAACCCTTTATACACACACGCTCACCGCTGCGCCCTTGGGACTTTTTCGTTATAGTCCCAAGTGGTTTAATATTTAACCACGTTTTAGCCGTTTACCTTATAAGCCATTTTGGCTTATTCCCGCCTTATTGGAATAAGCTGTTTCGTTCAACTTATTTTTCTAGGATTCTTTATAACTTTAGCTATTTTCTGTATTTTTTCAGAATTTTATAAAATAGTTTAGTATTTTTTATAATTTATTTAGATTAAAAACTTAAAAAATTCATAAAAAATAAAATAACAATCAAAAAAATAAAATTCTTTTTTTTAATTTTATTTTATCAATTAGAACCTAGGAAAAATAGAATCTCAGTTGTAGGGTTAAATTTGCAACTTTTTGTTTTTTAAAGAACGGGTTTGAATCCCGTTCTCGTTTCTTCGCCTTTTTAGCCTTAAACGCCTTCGTTTTTAATCTAGTTTTTTTTAATCCTTCTTTTTAGTCATTTAGAGCTTATTAAAAATAAAAAATTAATTGTAGGATTAAAATTTGAAAATTTGGGTTTTACGTTATTTTGCTTTTGCTTTCGTTTTAGGTTTTACGTTATTTTGCTTTCGTTTTAGGTTTTCTTTTGCTTGTTTTTGCATTTTAATTGTAGTAATAGAAAAACCTATCATAATCTTGTCATATTCAAACATCAAATATCAAATCGTCATTCGATTCCATAATTCATACATCAATATCAATATAATAATGAATTCTCCATGGCACACCTCGTGGGACTTAACGACCCGGGAAATAACTTCCGGATTAAATGGGATTCTATTTGTGAATTTTGCATTTTTGCCTTGCGGTCAGTAGGGCAATTGGTTTTGGATGTGCAGATGCATTGTGGTTATATTAGTATATTATACTTATACAATCAAATGCCGAATGCATTGATATTTGTGGTGCAATAACAACCACACCCCCCCCTAACTATCACCCAGAATACTGGATTCCTGCAACCCGGTTGCCCAAATCCTCCCAGGAACCCACAATGCAAAATACACACCGAGCATAACATCATAAATAATGACCTTGTAAACGCTAACCTCGCCTTAGATTTGCAATACTAAGCATAGCACTCTTCTTGGTCAAGGGCAATTGGTTGGGATTTGCATTGTGTTATATTATATATATACTATCAATCGAATCAGTTGTGTGTGTGCAATACACCCCATATCACATTTGGTACATTAGGGAATGCATACCTGTGTACATTTGATTATGACTATCTGATTATTTGTTTAGGGTCTAAGCATGTGGCATGCTTTAGACATTTGTTTGGGCTCGTGGGCATTCCTTTGATTACTCTTATCCTATTCATTGTTCTATATATATCGTTTGGCATTCGTTTGGCAGGTTCTCGATATTCGTTTCGTTCATTCCTTCGTTTTATTACCGTTATTATTATTATATCTGTTCACTGAGCGTTAGCTCAGCCGCGTTTTCTTTTCCTGCGGCAGGTGCTAAGCGGGAAGCTGGGATATGAGCGTTGAGAGTAGGAGCTTTTAGAGGACCCACCTTTAGAAGAACCCTTTTGGATTTGGATTTATGTTTTAATACCTTTCCTTTTGAAGATTTCTTTCATTTGACTTTGTTGGAATTTAATACTGTTGGAAGTCATTTTGTTTTATGACTTGGTATTTTTAATTAATAAAGTCTTCCGCTTGCGTTTATATGTTCTGATATGACACCATAACGTAACTCTTTGTCTCATTATCGGAGCGGGATGTTACACATTTCATAACTATTTTTATAACTTGATTAAAAATCAATTTAAAAGGAAAATTAAGATGTTTAGAAGTGATAATGGGACAGAGTTTGTTAACTAAAATATGAATAAGTTTTGTGTTGATAAAGGAATTATTCATCAAACCTCTTGTGATTATACTCCATAACAAAATGGAATTGCTGAGAGGAAACATAGGCATCTGCTTAATGTTAAAAGATCCCTTCTGTTTCAGAAGTAATTCCTTTAAAGTTATGGATTGAATGTATTCTAACTGCTACTTATCTTATTAACAGACTCTCTTCTTCCGTGGCTGGCCTGCTGTCGTCCGCTTCTCCCCCTACGCTACCGTCTCCTCTCTGCTTTTCCACCTCTTGCTCTCGTCCCGCACGGTTCGCCGGCTTTCGCGCATCGCCTCCCGACCGTTACGGCCGGCGTCCTCTTCTGTACGCCCGTACTTCTCCTGCCTCGTGTTCTCGTCGCCCTCCGCTCCTGTCTCTCATCCCACCGTTCTCCGCGTCGTTCATCGTAATGCCTCCTACCTCGCTCTCTTCTCCTCGCTTACCGCTCTCTACTGTCGTCTGCGCGCCCGGTCGGATCTGCTCGCGTGCGGCGCACGGCGCGCTAGGCCACTAGCCGCCTCGTCTCTTGGTTGAGGGGAACTCCGTAGTCTCCTCCTTTGCTTTGCCGCCTCTGTTGGCCCGGCGGCCTTGCGACGCGCCTTCGCGCGCTGGCCGCCCTTAGCTGCCGTCACGGCCTGTTCTCTTCCTTCGCTGTCGGGCTCGTTCTTGCAAGTCGACCGCTGTGGACCGCGCTCGCTCAGCGCGGCTCGTGATATCACGCTTGCTCTCGGCGTACTGTGCGCGCTTTGGTTTCACCTCCACCTTTCGGCGCGTCTTGTCACAGCTTCGCCTCTCACCGGCCTGTTTCCCGCTCGTCCCCTCTCGGCCGCCGGTGCTCTTTGCGCGCTCCGACGTTCCTACCTCACGCTGTCGGCTCACCTCCTCGCTTTGGCTCTCTACTCGTCTCCTCTCTGGTCCGCTTCGTACGTGTGTGCCGCACTTTTTGTAGGGACTTCTGTTCTCGCTTGCTCTACTTCGCGTGCTCGCGTCTACTTTCTTTTTCGCCAACTCCTGCTGTCCTTCCGGCGTCCCTCTTCGCTCTCTACTTATTTCTCTTCTCGTGCTGTCTGTTTTCTCGACCACTTGGGGAACGACATTTTCGCCATTCTCTTTCGGCTCCGGTCGTCGGCGCCGTTACTCTTTTTCGCGTACACGTTCGTCCCGATTCTCTTGCGTCACCGCTGTCTGACGTCGCTGTCGGACGGCGCTCTTGCAACACTTTCCCCGGTTCTTACTCATTGTGTCCGGCGTCCTGTTGCGCCGGCTGTGGCCTCTTCTTCCCTCACTTCCGCCCTGCGCTGCTCCTCCTCCCTCGGACCATTTACAGCGTTCCTCCGCGCTTCCCTGGCTTCCATGCATGTTCTCGTGATCGCGACCTCTCGACCCGTCTGTCACGACGGCCCATTGATCGACAGCGTGCCTCCGGTAGCGTCGCTCGCATTCCTCCCTGTACTTTTCTCGCAGGGGGTATCGCCCGCTGGCCGGTTTTTCGACTCTTTCTCGCGCGCGGACGCCCGTTGTCTCAGCGCCTCGCCTGCCGAGTACTCGTGCGCGACCCCCTCGATCTTTCGGGCCTTCGCCTCGACGCGGCCGTTCCTGCCCTGCCGCCTCGCGCACCTTCGCTCACTGATCGTCCGGCCACGGCTGTCCGCACTCGTCACTGCGGCGGGGGCGCGCGTTCCCCCCCGGACGCTCGACGCTGGGCGGGTGCGGGGCGCTCTGCGCCCCTTCGCACGCTGCTCCAGCCTGCCTCGCGACACGCTACCTCCCCGAGCGACGCACTCTTCACTGGCCAGCGCGCCCGTTGCGCGCGTTGTGTCTTCCGGGGGGCCGCGCACTCTTTGCCCTCCTATGTTGCTGCGCGTCGCCTTCCCTCTCTGCTCCTTCCTTGCGGCTGGTAGCACGTGCCTCGCGCGTGCTCCCGCGGTACGGGGACGCACCTTCTTGCGCGCTCCGTGGGGGGACTCTTACCGCCGCGACGGGGGCTCGCACACGTACTGGCGCGACTGGGCTGCTTCTCCTGTACCTACTAACACTTGCTTCTCCTTGAGTCTCGTCTGCCTCTTCTGCCGTTCGCGCTCCACTTTTGTTGCGGCGCGCGTCTTCCTTCTTTCTCTCGTCCTGTCGTCGCTCTGCTCTCCGCCGTCGCCGCGCGTCCGCACTCACTCTGTCGCTACGCTTGTCGTCGGGCGCTCGCTCGCCTCTCGGGCTTTACTTCTTTCCTAGATTCTTCCCTTCGTCCGTCTGCGGGCGTCACCCCTGCTCTCCTCGTCTGCGTTCCTTCCTCGCACTCGTCCTTGAGGCGGCTCGCGCTATGGTCGTCGTCGCAGCGCTTCTCTTCTGTAGCCCGCGTCGTGCGACTCGGTGATCTGTTCTGCGTTCTCTAGTCCGATCCTCTTCTCGATGCGGTGTCGGGTCTCGCTGTTCACGCCTTATACCTCTGCTCGCTTCGCGCTCCTCTTCCCGTTGGTACTCGGCCGCGGCTCGCTGAGCGCTCTTCTTACGTGGAGGCATCCCTCCGATCCTCTTGACCTCTCCCGTCCTCGGGTACTCGGGCTCGCGCGTCGCTCTGCGTCTATTTCTTGCTCTCTTATATGTCGGTCTTCCGATGCCCTTCGTCTCGCACTCCGTGTTCTCGGCGGCCGGGTGCTGCTCCGCACGCGGTACTCGCGCGCTGCTCTGGCGACCTATCTGTCACCGCCTGGTCTGGTGGGCGCGCGGTCGTGATTCCTCCTGTCCTTCCCGATCTTCTTTCCCTTCTAACTGTGCTCGGCTACCCCTCTCCCTTGCCGACGCCTGTTATCTTGTTGTCGGCGCCGACAACGTCGAGCTTGGATACCTCCACCGTCCTTGCCTCGTCTGCGACCTCTGCTTTTTATCGCCCGCGTGCGGTGCCCGCAGGACGTTCTACCCGCTCGCCGAACTGATGCTTTCTCACTCTCTCTTCTCTTCTCCCTCGTTTGCTCCTATCCCCCTTGGACTTACTGGTTTGCATGGCTCTCTTCTCTCCGACTCCCGTCGCTTCGGCGCCCTCTCGCGCTACTTGGCTCAAGCTCCCGCTACTCTCTTGCCCGCCTGTCTCTTCATTCTTCGTCTCTTGAACGCCTCATGCGGTCGCCTCTATTCCACCGCCTCTTTCTCCTAATGTTCCTCCCGCCCACCTCGGCTCTGCTACGCGACCTCTGTTCGCTCGTCGTGCTCTCCTCGGGACCACCCGCTCTGCCGCTCGCACCCGCTCGGCTCTCCGGCGGCTGCTCTGCTGTCTCGCGCGCGGCCCGGCCGGCTGAGCGGGCGCTCACCCTACCTGCGGATGCCGCTTTCTGGACTCGACTGGCGCTTGGGCACTCTCTCTCGATCCCGCTACGCCCTACTGTTTTACTTGTCCTGGGTCTCCCTTCTTCTCTCTTTTCTTCGTCTTCGTTCGCTTTCCGTCTCCGCCCTCGCTCTCTCGTTTTCTCGTGTACACTTCACCTTCTTCCCTCCGTACGTGCTTCTATCGCTTTCTCCTTGTTTTTTCCCTCGCGCGCGGGGACGCTCCCGCATTTCCTACTAGTTCTTTCAGCTTCTTAAGCTATTTCTGATTTCCTTCTGTCACTGTCGCCTCTGTTGGCCTCGACCTCTCGGACCCTGCTCTGCTTCTCGCTGTTGTCGCTTCTTCCGCTACTTCTATCGGTTCGGCTCTCGTTCTTCTGACTTCTTCCGCGCCTGCGTGTTGTCGCCGCCTGCGTACTTGTTGCTGGCTCCTCTGTTGCCGTTCGATAACCTACCTACCTGCCTGCCTCCTCTACCTCCTTCTTCTCTTTCTCGCTTTTATTTTGTAACTCTCGCGTCGTCTTTCCCGTACGCGCCTTTACATTCTCTCAAACTGCGTCTCACGCTTTTGATGCTCGCGGATTGCATGGCTTCTCTTTTTGATGCTCTCGATTTCTCTCTGGACCAAACCCGGCACTTGACTTCCCGGACTTTTGGCTGCCTTCCTCTTTCGCTCCGTCTTTGTTTACTGGAACTCGCGCTGTACCCCCTCTCGTACTCTGGCTCTCCTGGTCTACGCGCTCTCGCTCTCGGCGCTCTCCGAACTCGGCCTCAGGTTCGGGCTTCGCGCTCCGCGCGCGGCCCGCCGCTCTCCGGGTCTTGCTCTCCTCTCCTTCCGGCCCGCGTCTCTCGTGACCTGCCTTCGACGGATTGCTCTCTCCGCAGCTCGCCGTCTCTCCTCTATTTCATGGCTACTCGTCTTGGCGCGCTGTCACGCCAGGGAGGCCTCTGCACTCCTTGCCCTCTTGCCGTTTTCTGCGTATGCACTTCACGCACTCGTTCTCGGTTCTATTAGTTTTCGCCGCACCGCTCGCCTTCTTCATCTCTTCTCTGTGCCCGCGTCGTGTAGCGGCCCTGTCTCGCGCACCTTTCCACGCCTTTTTCCTGCTTCGTCGTTCTCCGGCACGCGCACGCTTCGCGGTTTGCTACGCTGCTCTACGCGCTTGACTCGCGCATTTGATACCCTTCCTCTCACCGGCACGTCCCCCCCCGCTTTCCTCACTTGTCGCGTTCACTTGGTGCGCCTCCGTCTTCTTTCGGCTCGGTGCTCTTGCGTACAGTCCGAGCGTGCAGACGTTTTTTTGCGCGCTCCTGCACTACCCGCTCTCACCCGCCCCTGCATCAGCCTCTCTCGGTAACTGCGCTCTTGTGCTCACTTCTTGCCGCCCTTATGTTTTTCTGGCTTCTTTCCTCGCTGTCTCCGTCCTGCTGCTTGGGCGCGACTTCCTCCGCTCGTTCTCGCTATTCGGCGCTTCTCGATAGCCCGGTGTGTTCGTTTGCGCGCGCTCACGTTTCGCAGCGTCTCTTCTCCTGCGCCCGTCCGCCCGTCTCGCCGCGCCTGCGGCACCGGCTGCTCGCGAACTCTACCCCTAACCCCGAGCCCTCGGGCGTTTCTGCTGCACGGGCTGCGCCCCTCTAGGGACCGCTTCCGACCTTTCGCGGGTCGCGGCGCGCGCGCACTTGTCGCTCCCGGTCTTTTCCGCGTCGTCCGCTGGGGCGCACTTGCGTCGTGCGCACTTGCGCTGGTTCCTAGTAGTCCTCTCTACCCGGCCGACGCCTCGCGCCGGGCGGTCTTGGTCGCGCGCCTTTCTTCCGTCCTTCTCGTCCACTCGTGTACTGGACGTCTGATCTACGTCTACGCGGCTTGCGCTCTTTCTTCTCCTGCGCGTGCTGCTCGTCGCTCTGCATTCCTCCCCGCCGTGACCAGCCGTCTCGATCGCCGCACGCTCACTGCCTCGCCTCTATATACGCGCGGTGACATCGCGCTCTGTGCTCTCTAGTCTCGTACTGCCCGTCGCTCACGACTGTCTACGTCGTGTCTCGCCTTACGGTCTTCTCCTTCCCGGTTCTGGCCCGGCGGCGCTGCCTCCGTCTGCTCTCTCTGTCCTCTTCTCTACTGCTCTCTTGTTCCGGTGCTCCTCGGCGCGCTCATTGTTTCTGCCCCTCGCGCTCCTTCCCCTTCGCCTGCTCTAGCCTTGCTGGTCTCGGCTCGTGCGCTTCTCTGTTACTTCTCTCACCTAGCCTCTGTCTCTTCTCGCCTCGTGCTCTGACCCCCTTGTCGCTCGACTTGGCTCTTCGAGCGCTCCTCGGATCGTCACCATTCTCTTGTGCTCTCCCTATAGCCCTACCCCCCTCACTCTCTTCTCGCCCTTGCACTTCACTGCGCTACTTCCTTGCTCTCTCTGCTCTTTCCTTCTCTCGCTCCGTTTACACCTGTCCTTCTTTCCTTGCTCCCCCTTGCCTCGCCTGACCTCTCCTAGCTCCCGCTGCTCTTCATCTTTCTTCTCCTCTCATACGTCTTCTGTTTCTTATTCTTCCTTCTCGCCGTCTTGTTACTACCCTTTGCACATCCTCTGCTTGCGCCCGGGCCTCTTTCTGCTCTTCCTTGGCGCGACTCTCCATCGTCTTCGTACTCGGCTCTTCTGCTTCTACCCGTGGACCCGCTGGTACCTCCCGCTGTCTCGTTCGGGTTCTACGCGGCCCCCTGCTCGACGCTACCTCTTATGTCTTTATCCTTCTCTTTGTTTCGCGTCTTCGTCGCTTCGTCTACACCGCCGCCGTCGTTCACGGCTTCCTCTTTTCTTTCTCACTCTCACCGCTTGTGCGCGTCGGTTCGATTTCTACCTCTTTTCGTTAGTTCCTGTTCTGCTTCGGCTGTCGCCTCATGCTTACCGATCGCTTCCGCCGACGACGCCGGGCCGTTTCTGCGTCCACATCGCGCTACTCTTCGTCTCTCCTCTGCTCTTCTTTACCGGCTCCTTCCGAATGCTTGTGCCTCGACTTCTCGCTCCTCCTCTCGCACGTCTTACGTTCGGTTATTCCTGTTGTCTACTCTGTGTCCACCAGTCCCACGCTGCGCGCGCGTTTACTCTCATCTGCTCTTATTCCCGTCAATGCGCCGGTCGTAGTCCGCCGCGAGTCTCTCTCATGCCCAGCTGCGTTCTTCCTTGTCGTTCGTGCGGTACGACCGTAGTCTACCGCTTAAACTTGTCGCGCGCGGTTGCCCCCCCGCTCTTCCCTCTTTTTTTGCGTTTGCCCTGTTCGCCCTTCGTCTACCCTCGACGCTACCCGTCGCCTTACTCTGCGCTGCCGGCGGGTGTTTTCCTTGTCTGGTCTCTCTTCGTCCCCCTGTTCGCTTCTTGCTCACTTCGCTCCTTCTTTCTAACGTGGCGCGGATGGCGCCGGACGCGGAGTCGCGCCTCGTCTTGCTACCCTCTCGCGTTCTCTTCGTTCTCGCTGTTCCTTACCTGTATCCCCGCTCTGCCTCTTTCTCTTCGAGCCCCACTTTGACTCATTGACTTGACCCGGGCGCTTCCTCTCGTCCGGCCTCCGCTCCCCTCTCACCTCGCGTTCTACTCTGTTCCCGATCGCCCGCGTGGCCGCTCTGCCTCGTCCCTTCCCGCTGCTCTCTTTGCGCGTCTCACTGTGCGGTCTCGATGTATCCCGCTCCTGCTCGGTTTCTCGTCCCAACTCGTGCCCGTGATTACTCCTCGCTCGCTTCGTTGCTCAGCCCGGGGGCGGTCGGCTACCTGTACCGCTTAGTCGTCGTCCTCCGTTTCGTCTCGCGCCGCGTTATCCCTCGTGGCGGCGTGCGGGACGGGCGACTACTGCTTGGCTCGTCGTCGCATACACGTTTCTTTCTGCGTCTGCTCATCTTCATTCTTCTCGCGGCTCCTTCCTTTCGCGGGCGTCGTTCTGCGCCTTGCTCGCGCTGGCTGAGACCGCCTGCGCTGGCTGCTCTGCTTCCCCTTATGTCGCTGATCTGATCCCCCTATCTCTCGAGACCGACTGAGCGTTCTGTACCGACCGTGCGCTACCACGTCGCTGACTCGGCGGTCTTCTTCTTGCGAGCTTCCTCTCCTCGGTGCTTCGACCGCGCTGCTCCGATCGTCGCACTTGCTTCTCGGGGCATCTCCTTCGCTTCTTCTCGTCGCTACGTCCCTTGCACCTCGCGGTCTCGTCCCTCTCTCGCTTTCTGGTCTCTCCACTCCTCAGGGGCACGGTCTCCTCGCCCTTGCGTCGCTACACTGGCCTATCTGGCTAGCGCACGTCTCGCCGGGCGTTCTCAGGTGCACCGGCGGACGGGCCACGAGCTCTTTCCCTGCTCCTCCCCGTGCGCTTGCCGTTGTGCGCCTACCTCTGCAGCTATCGCCGCCTCTCTCCTATGAGCGCGAGTGCGCTCTCGTGTGCTCGTCGCGTGCCGTCTCGCATGGTTTTCTCTACAGGACTCCGATTGGCTTTCTGTTGCGTCCGCTGATGCGTCTCTGCTGGCGGGCGCCCGGCATGCTGCGGTACGGCTCCCAGCTGCCCTACTAATTTGCTCATCTCTCGGGTACCTACGCCTTTCTCTCCCACGCATTCTCTGCGACTTGGCCCCCCTACTCGCGCTGTGGGCTCTTCTCTCCGCCCGGCGACCGCGATCCGTGCGCACCGCCGTCACGAACCTGCCGCGGTCACGTCTCCCCGTGGGCGCGCCACGGTGCGCTGCTCTGGCCGCGGCCTGCTGTACCGTCGCCGTCTCTGCACGCTTCGTCTCTACTCTTCCTCGTCCTTCTACTTGCTGGCGCTCTCCGTATTCTGCGCCTTCTCTCTGGCTCTTTTTGTCCGCTGCTTCATTGCACTCCGTCTTTCTCATTCGCTCGCCGGTCGTGGGCGTCGCCGCGCCCTGCTCTTCGCCTTTCCTTCCGACCGGACACCTCTTCGTGCTGCGCGACCTCTGCGCGGCGTTCATGCTGGTCTTCTCGGGGGCGCCGCTTTCGGTCCTTGTTACTGTTTTACGTTCGGGCTGGGCGTGAGGCCGGCGCGTGCGTCGCGACCTCTCCCTCTGCCGGTCGTACGGGACCCGCGTCTTTATTCCTTCGCCTTAGGCTCGCTCGGCTCGTCCGTCTGTAGCGCACTTCTTGTGACGCTCCTTGCCGGGCTGTAACGCACGTGTCTCTCGTGCTGGCGCCTTTTGAGTTGGTCTACCCCGCCGCGTTACCCCCCCCCTTCGCTGCGCGGCTACTATCGGCCCATCCGGGTTGCGATCGGGCGGCGCCGTCGCGCGGTCCCCGCTCGCTTCCGTCGTGCTCCGTTCGCTCGCTCGCGCACGCTAAATCTCCGTCTCGAGAGTCTCTCTCGGCGTACGATTGTCCCTTCTCGACGTGGCCGTCGCTGTCCTCCTGGTCGCTGCGTCCTCGCGCTGTCCGATCGCTGCTGACTGTCGTCTCTCCGCGGCGCCTCTTCCTTTTCACGCTTCGCTTCGCCGCGCCTTGCAGGTACCTCCGCTCTCTTTCCTTCCTAGAGTCCTCCCGTCTCACCGGTCTTCGCTCGTCGTCGTGCGGCGCGTCTACCGCGCTCTGTCCGGGCTACTTTCGGCGCGCTTCCGACCCCCTTAACCTGGTGCGGTCAGTTTCTCTCTCGTCTGCTTGCGTCTGAACTTTTCGGTCATTTGGCGCCACTGCAGCCTTCCCCATCTCCGCTCTGCCTTTCGCACGCGCTCTCTTCCGCGCCCCGTATCCTTCTTAGACTCTTCTTGCGCTGCTCTTGTCGTTAACTCTCGCCGGGCTTCGTTTCTTTTGCTCTCTATCGCTCGCCCCCGCCTGTCACGTTCCACCCCCGCTCTTTTCGCTGCACGTCTGCCCGGACTGTCTCGCTCCGCGCTGTGCTCCACTGCGCGGCGCCTCCGCTGAGTGGGCGCGACCGTGTGCTCCGCGTGGCCTTTTTCCTCTTCCTCGTCTCGCGCACGCGTTCCCTCCGTCGCTCCCCTCCGCGCAGCCACGCTTTACTCTACTCGGGCCATTTGGTGCCCGTTCTCGCCTCGTGCTTTTTTGTTCTTGCGGCGATCTGGGGCTCCCTCTGTTACTCTCCGGTTACTGCGTTGTATCGATCACGCCTGTCCGTCGTCCGCCCCTCTGCGTACTCTACCTTTCCGCCACCGCTCAAGCCGCCGTGAACGTATTCTTGCTGCTCGCTTCTGCGGTACTTGCCGTTCGACGACCTTGCTCCTTTGTTCTCGGCTCTCACTCGTCCTTCGCGTCCGCTTTCGCGCCGTCCCTACATGCTTGTCCGGCGCTTCACTGACCTCTCTGCGCCACTTCTTCCTCGCTTCCGTCGTGGCGTGGCTGGCCCTCGTCGGTCGTTTGCTCCTCTTTTTCGCCCTCTCTCTCTCTGTACTGCCTGCTCGGGTCTCCTGTACCACGCTTACTTCGGTCCTCGGTTCCCTCCGTTTGTCTGTCGGCCTCGGGCTCCTACTGTGTCCGCGGACCTTCCTTTCCAGCCGCCGGCTCTGACCACACTCTCGCTTTCGCTGACGGCCTGGCTCATGCTACGGGCTGTCTCGTGTACATCTTCGTCTGCCCTCGCCGTCCTGTCACGTACTTCTTTCCTCGTGCTTCCTCGGCTACCCGCGCCGCGCGCGTGCTGGCGCGGCCTCGTCGCGGTCTTCGCCTCTTTTTCGTACGGCTCCTCGCTTTCTCTACAGCGCGAGCCGCCCTCCTTCTAGCGCGTGCGGGGGTCATTGACGCCTTTTTCTGCCCCCGCGCGGGCCTCTCACGCCTTTCGCCGTGTTGCTCGTCTGTGGGCCTTCGCCGCGTTGCGTGCATGCGTCACTCGCGTGCCTCGCTCACTTCATCTACTCCGCGTGTCCCTGAAGCACCCCGCCTGAGCGCTATCACGTCGTGGGTCTCTACGCTCGTCGGCTAGCGCTCTGTCCTCTCTTTCCTATCCTGCTCCTCACTTCTCTATCTCCTCGCGCACGCTACGCGGGGTTGGCTCTCCGCTCGCGCCGTCGCTGCTCGGGCGGCTGTTCCCTTTTCCCTTTTCTTCTGTCGCTTCTGGGCGCTCTGACCTCGTGCCCCTTTTGTCTGTGAACCCCCGCTCTCGCTGGGTTCCGCGGTGCTGCCGGCGGACTCAAGCCTGCTCCTGGCTGGCGCCCTTTCGTCTCGTCTTGCGCTGCCCATCCTTTCGCTCTGCTTGTGCTCGGTATGTCCCTCCTACCGCGCGTCCTTGCTCACTGTACCGCGTTTCCTCTCGTGCCCCGCAGCTATTCTCTTTTTCCGACTCGACTCTTATCGCTCTACGCTGCACTTTCTCTTCGTTTGCTCTTATCGCTCTCCCTCTCTGCTTAGTCCTCTGCACCTGGCTGCGCACGGGCTCTTCTTCGTCTTGCCTCTCTCCTCTTTCTTCTATTACTTCTTGCTCTGCGCCCGTGCGCGCCTCGCTCGGCGTCGCGCACTTCTCTCTGCTCTCTCGTCCTCATCTCCGCTGATGCTTCTTCTTAGCGCTGTGCACGCTTCGACCGTCTCTGTGCCGTCCGCATGCAGACGCTACAGTCACGAACGCTGGGGCGGTCGTCGCGGTTTTCCTCCTTCCTGCCTGCGCTCTCGCCGCGGTCTCTGTGCTGGCTTCACTCGCGTACGTGCTCTGCCGCTCGGTCGTCGCTTCTCTCCCCCGCCTCTCTCTTCGTGCTTATTTTTTACTTTACCTCTACCATTTCTATCTCTAGGCCTTCTGCTTCTGCCTCTTTCGACTCGCTCTCCGCTACTCCGTCTCTGGGCGTCTTTTTTACTGTTATCTGCGGGCCGCTGCCTCCGTAGTCGGCGCCGCGACACCCCGTCCTCCGCGCGGCCCTCGCTGTTCTCTACCTTGCTTAGTCTCCTTATGGGTGCGGCCTCCTCCGGCCTGTCCCTGGGTCGACTTCGCGCTTCTTCTATTCTCGTGCGCTTCTATTCCCGGCGGGCGGGCCTGCTTCCCCGAAGTCTGGCTTTCTGCTTTCTCGACGGTATCCTTCGCTGAACTGTGCTGTCGTTCTCGTTGCGCTCTGCTTCTTCGCTACTCCACCGCGCCGTCCCGATGTCGTTCTCTCTTCCGAATCTCTGGTCTCCGTGCTTCACTCGGCTCTTGCGTCCTTGCTTTCGATCTCCGCACTCCGATCTGTCGCCCCGTTGCCGGGCGTTTACTCAGCTTGCAGCTCTCTCCCCCGGCTGCGGCTCTTGGCTTACTGTCTGGTTTCCATCTACGCGGTCTGATCTCTAACTTCTTTTCCGTCTCTCCCGGCTCTGACTCTTCGTCTTCCGCTTCCTTTCTATCGCTTGGCGTCGTGCCGGCTCTCGCGCGTTTTTCCTTTGGACCTCGCTGGCTCGTTCCGCGTCCGCTATCGCGCGCGTTATTCTCGTTTCTGACTGCCATTACTCTCGCTCCTCACTTGCTGCGCGCTGTTGCGGCTTTTGGCTTCCGCGCCCGTTTCGTTGACGATCTCCTCGTCGCCCATCGAGTGCCTCGATTCTTCCGGTTCGCGCGCTCCTGTCCCTCTTTGTGGCACTCTCCTCGTCGCTCTTGACCCGAACGCTTCGCCTGTGGCCGGTCGTTAGCGCTCGCTGATCCCTGCTTTCTTCCTATACTCGGGGCCGCTTTTCGGCCTCTGGCCTGCCTCTTCTCTCGCCTCTTTGCTTCGCGCTTTCCTTGCGTGCGCCTCCTCGTGGTCGCTCCTCGACGCCTCCTGTGATCTGGCGTCTCGTTGCTCGGCTTTTCGGTCCTGGTCGCGGACCTGCCTGCTTGTCCCTCTCCGCTTTAAACCTCCGACGCCGGCCCCCGCCCCTGTCCGGCGTCGAGCGCGGCCGCTGCTTTCTCTCGTGCGCCGCGGCGCCCGACTGGCGGTCCAGGTCTTCTGGCTGTGCTGGAACTGGCGAACCTATCTCGCCGTTCGCTCCGCTCTCATCTTGGGCTTTCCTCGTTCGCTGTCTACGTCCGACCGCGCCTACTTCTTCTCCCTCGTGCTCACCTCTCCCAACGGTACTTCCCAGCCTGCTCCGCGGGCTCTCGCTTCGGCCCCTGCGTCGCGGACACTGCGACTCACTTACCCCATCTCTCGCTCGCTCCCACCGACGCTTCCGCGCCGCGCGCCCGCTCGTCTTGCGCTGCGTGCCTTCGACTACTCGACTCGTGCTGCCCTCCGGCTTATACATCAACGTCTCTCCTCTCGACGCCCTCTCACGCTTCGACGTCTGGGGCTCCTTTGTCGTCCTACTGCCTGCGCCCGCTCTTTCGGCCTCCTTGTCTTTCCGCGCTTTACGTTCGGGTCCTGCGCTCTCTGCGACTTGGCGTCCCTTGTCCCACTTTCTGCGTGATGGCGCTCTTTTCGTTTAGCTTCGCCAAGCCGCCCCTGTTCTCCGCTCTCTGCACTTCCTCTCCCACTCCTTCTTGACGGTGGAATCTCTTTCTCTCTCTACTTATCGATTTTCGTCCCATACGGTTCCCTCACCCCTGCGAGGCGGATTTCCATCCTTGGATGTCGCGCGCCGCCTCGCGCTCGGTTGTCTCTTGCTCCTCTTGTCGCACTCCTCAGGGAATCAGATTCGCTCTCGGGCCTGGCGGCGCGTTGTCCTTTGCGCTACATCGTCACCCACTCTGCCCGCGCTTTCTTCTCTCTCTCGGGCTGTCTCTTCTCTGCGTTACTGCTTGTCGTGCCACCTGTTATTTCGTCACCAGCGCGGCTTTCCTCGTGTACTCTACTGCCCTCTCTTCAATCTTACGTCCCTCTCGTGCCGTCCCTCTTCGTGGCCCTGGCTCCTGAGACCCGCCGGCGTTGTGCCCTCGTACTTTCTCTTGTCCCGAGCTCCCTACGCTGCGTACTGTTTACTGAGCTGTCTCTTTGTTCTGACCTGGCGTCGTTGCCGCCCTTTGTCCTGTCTGGCCGCACTCACGGGGGGACGTTGTGAGGCGGGTCGACTTTTACTCTGTCGTCTCTCTCTCTCGCGTGTCGACTCGGCTCTCGCACCGCGTCACTCGGCGGCGCGGAGAGTGTGGTCGATCTCGGTCTCTTCTTCTCGCCTCGTTTCCGACCCGTCGGCGGGACGTCTCCGGCCTCGTGCTTCGTGCTCGTGCTGTCGCTCTCTCGACCTTCAGCTTGCTCAGCTCCGCTCACTCGGTCTTGTGCAGTTGGCGGTGCCTCTCTCACTGACCTCGCAGCGTCCCCACTTCGGCCTACAAACTTCGGTCGCCTCCGCCTCTCCTTGTTATCTCCTGCGCGTCGCAGCTCTCGCCCGTTCCTGTCGTCGCGTGTCTTGCGTGCTCGCAGGCCCTCCGTCGACTAATGCCTCCTCGGTCTGGACTTGCGACGGCGTCTCGCCGCCTCTCGTACTATCCTTCCGTCTGTGCCCGTCCCGGCGTGTTTGCGCTGCTTCGCTCTTGCGGCGGTGCCGCTCCCCTTCGTGCCCGCCCGCTACGTTTCTCCCACCCGGGTGCCCCTCAGCGCGTTCACGGCCCGCTCGCGGCTCTGATAATCTCCATTGCGGGCTCTCGCCGCCTATGCGCGGCCAGGTCGGGTCGGCTTACCGACTCCGGCACGGCTGTGTCGATCCTCGTCTCGTCAGTCGCTCGAGCTTCTCGTCTGACCCGCGCGCCCGGTCGTCCTACGCCAGCGTTGCCGCCACTTCTCCTTGGCTTCATCGCCACCCGGACCAAACGCGTCGTCTGCATACCTCTACCCTCGTTGTCTCCCGCAAGTCCGGACGACGCGGCTCGTTTTACCTTACCTTTTCTCGTCTGATACTACGACTTGTCTGCTGTCTTCCTAGCACTTCTTAAGTCGCTGCTCACATCTGACTAGCCCAGCGCAACCGCACCTAGTTGCAGGTCGCCTACTGACTACCCCCAACGCCCTGCCCCGGCGCGTCAGCTCGGCGAGCATCCTTCCTCGCGCGGCTGCCCTCTCCTCGCTACCTCTCGAGGCTGAACCTTTCTTGCTCCTGTCGCTCCCTCGCCTTTCTTCTCTTTCCTTACCGTCGTCTGCTCTCGTCTCTCTCCCTCCTCTTCTGTTGATTCTCATGCCTCCGCGCCCGCGTTGCGCCCCGCCTGCCGCGGTTCGCTGATTCGTACCTTCTTCGCTGGCGGACGTCGTCTTCTTCTGCGGCTTTCTCCTGTCTCCACTCGCCGGCCCGGCGTTCCGCCGCACCGGCTTCACGGCTGTCTGCCCCGGCTCGCGTCGATCGCTAAGCGCGCGCGGGCTCTCGCTCCCGACCGTCGGGCCTCGGCGGGCGGGGTTGCGCTCCTACTCGTAGAGTTTGCGCGCTCTCTGCACTCCGTTCGCACCTCTCGTCTCTCACGCCCTACCTCCTGGCCGCTTCCCTCTTCACCGTCCCTCGCGCTCTTGTCTTCGCGTCCGGGCGACGCCCTTGCTCGGCCTCCTCGTTTCGGCTCCGACGCACTTTTCTTCGCCCCGGCTTCCTTGGTTGCCTGAGCTCGTCGCTCCCCTCGTTTTGCGTCCGTATTCTTTTTCTACTTTCGGCGCGTCCTCGCTTCCTCTGCTCTGTGTTCCTCCGTGGCGTCCGGTACTCCGGTTCCGCCCGACTCCTCTCTCTCCCCTTCCGAGTCGACGCGTCTCCCCCTGCATCTCCTCCGTTTCTTTGACTCGTGTTGCGATGCTCTCCGGCTCGGGTCGTTGCTGCGTCGGGCCTGACTCTCTGTGTGGGTGTTGGCGCTAGGCGCTCTCTCTCTCGCCGTACCCGGGCACTCGTGGTTTGCTCGCGGCTTGGTTCGACTCCTTTCGGCGACGCGCGCTCGTTGCGCGCATCCGCACTTTCCTTCTCGTCTCTACTCTGCGATCCGGCTTTGCACTCGCTCCGCGGCGCCGTCTTCGCCCGCGTGCTCTTCGCGGCCTTCTTTGTTTTCACGCTCGCGCTTGCTGGCGTGTTTTGTGGCTCTCTCCTCGCTTTCGGGGCTTTCCCTCTCTTTACTTCGACTTTTCTGCTAGAGTCAGTTCCAGCCTCTTGTTGGTCTTCCTTGCCGTCGACGCTCTGCTCCCTCGCTCGGGCTTCAGCTCTAGCTCACCCCTCTCCCGCCCTACTCTTGCGCGAGCCTGCCAGTTCGTTGCTCCGCATAAAAGCATGATTTTTGTCCAATAATCATGCACTCTATTAATGCCTTATTGTTCTAGATTTCTAGCAAGTAGTAATTAAGCAGTTTTATGATTCTAACATAGACAAGAAAACAGGAAGAAAACAAAATCCTTATAAAATGTCAAGACTTTTGTTGTTTTATATCATCTATACATGTAATCGATCACCCCTCTAAACATAACTGTGCACAATAGTAATAAAATAATAAATTTAACGTCCATTTGTTGAAGTATATTAACCCTTGTGAGCAGGGGCGGAGGGAAGCATAAGATAGGGGGGCCACTGCCCCCGATAAACCGGCAAAAAAAAAAAAATTAGTTTAAAAATTGTATTTTTATGGTCTTATTTTTAGCTTGCCTCCATTCCAAATCTCAAATTGTCTCCGATAAGACAACTTAAATATCAAAAAGTAGTTAAAAAACTGCTAAAAAATGCTAAAAATTCGCTAAAAGCTGCGAAAAAACTGTTAAAAACAGCTAAAAAGCTACGGTTTTTGAAGCTTTTTTCGAAGAAAATTTTTTTGCCCCCTATATACCAAGATCCTGGCTCCGCCACTGCTTGTGAGTCGTGACCATCCAGGAACTCTCTCTGCAAGAAGAGTAACGTACTTCTTCATAGCCACATCCGGTTCCATATTTCCAAGCTTTTGCCAAGTATCCTACAAAAAATTCCAGACATCAGTTCATCTATGTTCTAAACAATTATATTAAAAATCAAATAACGAATCAACATATATGTATATCCAAATATATAAGGGTCGGTGCCCGATTAGATCCATGTGCCGGCCACTAATAACGCAAAGTATTAGTGGCCATTTGACGGAATCTAATTGAGCACATGGGCATCGTATAAGTTGAATCTAATTAAACATATTGAATTAAGTTGAATAATACCATTTTGCTCCGACGGAGACCTTTAAAGCCATAGGTTGATCTTCTTGACAAGGTCCTTCAGTAGCAACCTTATGAAGTCCATACAATTCCATCTGAGCATCACTTTCTAAACTCGGTAACTTATCATCATTTTTATGATAATAATCTACAGCCAATACCATACTCCCTATGCGAAACACTCTTTTCAACCCCTTGCCAATCATCATCATCTTCATCTGAGATTAACCCTGTATCCTTCTTCACATCTTCATCAATATCATCATCATCATCCTCATCATCACACGTTAACTTCACACACTTACCTACATTTTGTACATCAACAAGGGTCATAGATTCATCCAAGATTTCTGCGTTAAAAACGACTGCCTTAGTTTCTAATGGCTCGTCGACGACCTTGTTGATGAAAATTTCCTCGAGCTCTACAGCGAATCGAACTTTCTTCGAACTTTTTGATTTTCTAACGACCTTGATCTTTTTATGATTAGTAGTAGAAGTGATCTTCGTAATTAACATACAGAATATAAATGATGCGATCATGGTCACCAAAAACTGCACTATCATATCCATTGATCAAAAGTAAATAATATCAAGAGTAAATTATTGATTTTAGGATGAAGAACAAAGATTTATGTCGTTTTATGATTGGTGAGAGAGCAACGAATATTTGGTTCTTGCTTTTCCTTTATTTATATATTAGTTCTTGCTAAAAGGTGCATGCATATGTCACGGGGATATTACAAATGCGTGTTCCTGTCTTGGTTCATTTCAAATGGTGTTGTTTTTAATATTTTTTATTTATTTCGAGAAGACTTGTTGTACCTAGGGGTGACAATTCGTGTCGGGTTCGAGTTGACGGGTTCGGGTTGACGGGTTCGGGTTGACAGGTTGGCGGGTCAGAAAATTCCAACCCAAACCTGACCCATTTAAATAATCGGGTCAGCTATGTCAACCTTAACCTGTTTACACATAACCCGAACCTGACCCATTTAACCCGTATATATACTTAGGTTGGTGGGTTAAATAGGTTATACGGGTTAAATAGGTTAAATGGGTTGACTCATTTAACCCATTTTATATATAAAACTTGGCACATTACACGGATTAAACATGTTAAATAGGTTTGTGGGTCGACCCGTTTAACCTATTCAACCAATATAATAAAATATACATAATTTTAAATTTAAGAAAAAATCTTAAACAGGTTGGCGGGTCGACCTGATTAATTTATTCTCAACCCGAACCTCACCTGTTTAATAAATGGGTTAGATATGTCGACCCAAACCTAACCCAAACATATTTAGATTCCACCCGAACTTGTTAATTTTCGTGTCGGTTTCAGGTCGGGTTTCGTGTCGGGTCAGAAATTGCCACCCCTAGTTGTACCTACGTATTATAGATCGGTTTCTAGTTGATATGCTAGATTAATATAGGGCAAATGGTTTGAAAAAGCATCGAACTTGTCACGTTTTCTTTTTGTAAATTATGAACTTTTAATTTCTCTATACTATGCCTACACTTTGCTAATCTTCCTATTGTAGCCATAATTAACAAAAAAACTGACGTGGTACGATTTTAATCAAGTTTTCCAGTTATACTCTTTTTGTCAATGTCATATGTAGCCCCTACACTTTTATTTTTAACATTCCCCAACCCTTTAACCCTTTATTCCATCACAACAACCACATCATTCAAAACGCAGGTTGTGAGTCCCTAACTGAATAGATCTTTGCAGCCTACTAAGGGTGATAACCAACATGTATAAATACAGTTTGACTATATAGAAACACTGACTATGAATACTATGTGCTAATGCGGAATCTTAACACAAGTACTAAGAAGAACAATGAAAAACTAAATAATGATTTCTATTAATCTGCTTTGAGTGATTACAGATTACTAACTATGAGATGTATATTGAACTGATATCTCTAACTATGCCATGAGGGATCCTTTTATAGACCAAGGATAAACCCTAACAGACTTACAAAATGCATAAAAGATAATACATATCTTTTCCTATTATATCTCATACATATCTCTTAAACGGTACTAACTAATTTCTACTAACGGTACTAACTAACTGATCAGTACTTAACACTTTGTACTGTCAGTACTAATTATAACTATCGGTACTAACTATTATTACTAACGGTACTAAGTTAGGAAAACATAATTCCCAACAATCCTCCCTTAAACATGAATGTTGAACTCTTTTAACTTCATGTTTCTTCTGGTTTATCTTCTTAAATTCATAGAGGATGTATCCAAACACTTTAACATATCTTGATCTTTAAACACTATCCATCTTCAGCAGCAACTTTGTCTTCTCAGCAACACAACAACATCTTTTCAGCAACAATCCAACTAAGTTGGCTTTGTAGTTTTTGGCAAACTACCAGCCATAAACGGATTTGATGTTCCTTTACCAGTAGCCGTTTGCTTTGGGATAGTTAACTCTTTATTTCAAAAATATGGTGAGTTAATTACCATACAGTTTTTGGTAAACTGTCAACCATCAACGGAATTGATTTGTCTTTACCAAATACCGTTTGCTTTTGGACTAGCCAATGCTTCATTGCCATAACATGGTGCATTGATAAACCATATAGTTTTTAGCAAACTATCAGCTATCAACAGATTTGAGTAGTCTTTACCAAGAACTGTTTGATCTTGGACTAGCCAACTCTTCACCAATGAAGCAAGGTGAGTTGAAAACCCTACAATTTTTGGTAAATTGTCAACCATAAACGGATTTGAGAAGTCTTTACCACAAGCCGTTTGCTTATGGACTAGCCAGTTCTTATGCCTATTAAGCATGGTGAACTGATGACCATTTGTTGTGTGGTGGTTAGCCAACACTCAAACCCTTCTCAAGTCCATTCACAGCATCACTCTTCATCAATCTGTTTCTTAATGAATCTTATCAAATCAAGGGCAATAGTACACTCTCTTTCAACTTCCAATCCCAGATCAAGCATTCTTTGCAATAACTCCTTTGAAAGAGGATATCTTCTTTCAACTAACATATGAATCATCAGTTGCTTCCAGTACCATCTAAAGCTCTTCCAATGACTTCTAAATCCCCAATTGAACTTCTTGAATTGCATCCCACTTATTGTTAAAATGTTTCTTCACACTGAACACACTTATACAAACTGTACAAACACATCATATCTGCCACTTCTTTAACAATGCAGCTTATGGATTTATCATCCTAATAGAAACAACCAAGAACTAGAACCTGCTAACATCAAATGCCTTGGTTAGAAGATCAGTACAATTGTCATCGTATGGATTTTTAAGACCTGGATAAGGTTTCTTATAATAAGCATCCCTTATGAAGTGGTGGCCTAATAGCAATGTTGCTTGTTTTGGAATTGATATACTTGGATCTTTACAATGTATATTGTGCTTTCATTATCATGTAGATCTTTATGTTATGAAAATTGAACCCATAGTCTAACATTTGATTTTGAATTCACAAAACTTGCCCACAACAGCTTGCAGCAAGCCAACTATTTTGTCCTTTGTAGTAAGAAGTAGCCACATAATGGTATGCTTTTTTGCATTGCCAAGAAATAAGTCTCCTGCCAAGAAATTAACAACCTCCTGTTATGGATTTCCTGTCAAGATTTGCTCTAGCATAGTCACTATCTGAGTAGGCTTCTAGGTCAAAGGAGGACACTCTAGGATACCAAAGTCCCAGTTTGGGTTTGCCCTTTAGATACCTAAAAATTATTTTGACAGCACTTAGATGGGAGGTCTTTGGAGTGACCTAAAATCTAGAACAAGTACAAACTGCAAACATAATATCAGGCCTAGAAGCAGTCAAGTACATTAAGGAACCAATCATGTATCTATAAAGATAGACATCCACATCACTTGCTTCCTCATCCTTGACTAAAGGCTTTGGGTCTCAATTGGTGTACTAGCAGTCTTAAACACTAACAAAATCAAACTTCTTCAGGATTTCTGCAACATACTTATCCTGACTTATAAAGATACCATCTTCTTTCTGTTTGACTTGTAATCCAAGAAAGAAGGTGAGCTCTCCCATAGAACTCATCTGAAATCTACTCTTCATTAATGCCTCAAATTCATCACACCAAGATTTCTTTGTAGAACCAAATATGATATCATCCACATAAACTTGTACTAATATGATATCATGTTTGTCCTTCTTAATGAAAAGAGTCTTGTCAATAGTTCCTCTTCTGTATCCATTCTTCAACAAGAAAGTAGATAAAGTAGCATACCAGGCTCTGGGAGCTTGGTGTAAACCATAGAGAGCTTTCACTACTTTGTAGACCTTCTTAGGATACTTAGGATCTATAAAACCTGGAGGTTGAGACACATAGACCTCCTCATCAATTTTGCCATACAGGAAGGCACTTTTCACATCCATTTGATAGACTATGAATCCCATGTAAGAGGCAAAGGCTAAAAAGATCCTAATGGCTTCAATCCTGGCCACAGGAGCAAAAACCTCATCATAATCTATCCCTTCCTCTTGCCTATGTCCTTGAGCAACCAACCTTGCCTTATTTCTAACCACAACACCTCTTTCATCCTTCTTATTTCTGTAAACCCATTTTGTTCCAATTGCCTTCTTCCCATAAGGCAAATCTACAAGAATCCAAACTTTCTGAATCTTGAATTGCAGCAGTTCTTCCTGCATAGCATCAACCCAACTTTCATCTTCAAGTGCTTCAGAGATCTTCTTGGGTTCATTTTGAGACAAGAAACAAGCAAATAAACAATGCTGGAAGTCCTTATGATTATTTCTCCTTTGCTTTTGAATATAACTTACAAAAGCATGGGCTCCAGAACTTTTGGTCACTTTGCTTCTTGTTTGAACTGCTAATTGTGGATCTCCAAGAATTAGAGTTTAAGGATGAATAGAGTTAATCCTTGATGTGGGAATATGACTGACATTTACGATAGGTTCTAAATTTGTGAAGTCAGCTACTGTACCCTCATCATCATAAGAGGAATTGGTAAAAATACCATCAGTAGGATTGTCATAAATTTCGTCAAGTACAGGTATTTTTGAATCATCTTGGTCAGTATTGGTTAGATCAGTGAAGGATAGTCCACCATAAGGACTAGCAGTATTAACTGGTGTGCTAGCAGTATTAACTATGTTAGTACTGCTAGCTTTAGCAGCTCCTGCTTGAAGAAGAAAATCCTTAGTTTCTTGGGCAAACTCCTTCCTGAGAGCTTCAGCTGCATTAGTAGCATCCCGTTCTTGCCTTTTAAGTCTTTCTAGCTCATCCAAAAAGACTTGATTCTCCTTATCTACTTGCTAGAAATTAGGATGCTTGGTAGGTTCTTCACTTGCTTTTGAGCTCTTGACTGTTGAAGTATAAGAAGACCATATTGGCAGTACAAAGTAGTCTTGAGCAGATTCAGCTTCTTGTAGAGAATCACCTGCATCAATATTTTCTTTTGTACCTGCATTTTGATTAGCTTCTTGTGGACTTGCATGTTTGTTAGCTTGATTCTCTGATCTCACAGGTTGATAATTCATTGAATCAGTTAAATAATCAATATCAAACAGACAAGTTGGTCCTTTTCCTGCAACATTTGGTTTATTCTCTAAAAAAGTTATGTGCAGTTTTTCTTCAACTCTCTTGGTTTCTAAATTATATACCCTAAAAGCCTTGCTTTGTAGAGAATACCCAACTAAAAACCCTTCATCTGATTTCCCATCAAACTTGCCCAGATGGTCAATGGTATTCAAGATGGTCACATGGCACCCAAAAGGTCTTATGTAGCTTATGATTGGTATTTTACCAGTTATAAGTTCATAAGGTGTCTTATTTTGAGGCTCACTAATACCCTATTAAGAACATAACAAGCAATACTATCTGCTTCAGCCCAAAAAGTGTTAGGTAAAAATAAATCTGCTAGCATAGTTCTAGCAGCCTCAATAAGGGTCCTGCTCTTTCTTTCCGCAACTCCATTTTGTTATGGAGTTTTGGCATTACTGTATTCCCCCTTGGTCCCTTTTGACCCACAAAATTCAATAACATCCCTGTTCTTAAATTCTGTACCATTATCACATCTAATAGTTTTAACTTTTTGATTTAATTGGTTCTCAATTTGTCTTATAAAGTCCTTAAGGATTCCACTAGTTTCATCCTTAGTTCTTAAGAAGAACACCCAACTAAACCTGCTAAAATCATCAGTGATAACCAGGCAATAAGACTTATGGTTTAGACTCCTTACAGATGTAGGTCCAAACAAATCCATATGAAGAAGCTGTAAGGAGTGACTAATAGAGCTCACTGATTTGGCCTTACAGGAGGCCTTGTGTTGCTTTCCTTTCTGACAAGCAACACAAGTGTGGTCATTTTGAAAAATCTTTGAAGGTAAACCTCTTACAAGGTTTCCCTTTACAAGTTTGTTTAAGTTTTTAAAGTTAACATGACCCAACCTCCTATGCCATTTGTTAGATTCATCAATTGTGGCCTTTGCAATTAAACAAGCTAAACCTCCTGAAGGAACAATGTTCTCTAAATTGAAATGTTACATAGTGTTTGTCTGGGGAATTCTAATTAAGACTTGATTTGCAACAGGTAACGTAAATTCAAGAGACAAAAAAAACAATTCAGAGTCAGTAAAACGAGAACATGTTCTTTCTGTCACACATTTGTGACACGAGAAAAGAAGATGAAATGCTGAAGTTCTTTCACAAAGCACACATCCTCAAAATCTAACTTTCCTATTTTTATTTTACCTTTACCAGTTATGTAACCTTTACTCCCCAAACGCATAGGGCCACCATTAAGTCTTGAATTCAGAGGTAGCCTTGTTTCCCATCATGTGCCTGAACATCCATTATCAACAATTCCTTTATCTGCATAAGCTCTATGTGGATAATCATGCACATCAACTAAAAGAGATTAGATTCTCTTAGGGACCTAAGCCTGTTTGGGCTTGAGTCTGCCTAGTGGATCTTTGAAAGTGAAACAATTTCTAAGACTGGATCCACCATTGTATTTGGAGACATTATGTCAGTTGTGTCTTTGTGGTCTCCAACTACAACCTGTTGAGGGCTTATCAACAGTTTCCCTTTTTCCTCTAACAACACCAACTGCATTTACCTTAGCAGTATTAACTTTTTGTTTTGAAAAAATTGTTCTAAGTGTTGTTGTCTTATTAAAAGGCCTTGAAGATGGTGAATGAGTTTTATGAAAAATAGTTGTTGGTCTAACTCTTTTCACATTAGGCTTAACAGTATTAACTTTCATAGCAGCACTAGTTAGTACTGCATGTCTGTTAAAACTATGCCTAGCAGCACTAACATTCTTAGTACCGCTAGTTCTAGCAGTATTAACTAGAATTTTCCTAGTTCTAGTTAGTACTGTTATAGGAACAAATTGGTTTTGTTTATTCACTCTTTGCGCATTGTTCCAAATTGGCCTTATCTCCCTTTGACTAGTATTCCTGTTTAACCTATTGTTTAACTCAGCTTGTTTAGCCATCCTCTTTTCATGGAAATCACAATCTCTGATTAGATGATTAAGACTTCCACATACAAAACATGCTCTTACAGTAAACCCATACCCCAACTCTTTCTTGTCAACTTTAGGATTTTTACTATGTGTGAAATGATTCTCAACAGTTTCCCTAGGAGTTTTTACTTGCTGGTTAGCAAAACTAGGCGTTTCCTGTTCTTTTGTTGGTATAGACACATACTCATCTTTACTATCTAATTCATACTCCTCGATGATAGGAGAATCAGACCAGACCTTAGGTTGACATGCTACATTAGATTCATTAACAACTGGTTCAAACACTAATTCAGGTGTCTCAGTACTAATGTTAGATTCACAGGTATCAAATTCACTGATTTGGGTTTCAGATTCACTAGATTGAGTCTGTTTTGGACCATATGTAAATTGTGAGTAATCTATTTCTATATCAGGTCCAGATGGCATGTAATTCCCTGTCATGGGTGGGGGTACAGCATTCATTCCTCCTGCTGTTACAAATCTATCATACAAAGGTGAATTTTCAAAATCACTTTCCTTACCCTTAAATACATTTTGTAAAACTTCATTTTCATAACTCAAAATGCCATCATATCTGTGATCCCCATACCCAAGGCCAAATTTATCAGTTGCACTCATCTGAGTATTTATCAGTTTACCAAGATTTTTAGAAGAGTTGTGCCATTTTTCTACTTTAGCTTTTAAATCTTCTTTTTCTTTCATAGCTTCTGCCAAAAGTTTCTTATGGTATGTTAGAACATCTGTTTTATCATCTAAATCTATCTTCATAAATTTTATCTTTTGTTCATACCACAGTTGTCCTTGTTGATGAGCAACTAATTGTGCTTCAACTTTCTTTAGACCTTGAGTATATGCCTTTATTTCTATGCTTGCATCACTAAGTTGTTCTCTCTGAGCATCATACAGTTTTTTAAGCTTAGCATAAGACTCTTTACACTCATTTGAACAGGAAGTTACCTCTGTGTCTGACCCTGAGCTGTTGCAAGCCATCAAAGCATAATCTTCTTCTTCTTCTGAGTGACTGGTCCAATCTACACCTTCTCCATCAATGGTCACCAATGCTTTAGAGTCTTCCTGCTTACCAGATCTTCTCCCATCCTTATTGCCAGAGTTCCAAGCATCTCTTCTCCTACTATCTTGATTTCCCTTGGTTCTACACTCTCTAGCAAAATGGCCTGTCTTGTGGCAATTGTAGCATTCGACTTTGGTTTTATCAAAACCAACTGGTTCCTTTGCATCAAATTGTAGCTTTCTACCAGTCTTTTTGTAGAACTTTTTCATTCTCATCGAAATCATGGCCACCTGCCATTTCAAGTCCATTTCTTCTAAGTCATATTCATCAAGCTGTTCCAAGTCCTCATGATCCAGTTGAGGGCAACTTGATTGATTAGCAAGCAAGGAGTATGATGAAGTTTGTTCATACTGTGAGTTTTGACCAGAAGGATTAGAAACACTATAAGCGGTACTAACATCATTAGTACTGCTGGTGTTCTCAGAGACAAATGCTACATTTTGCGTGCTAGAGGATGATGCAGTAGAGCCTTTTACATCATTCTCAAAGACTCTTAGATTATTATACAGATCATCAAAGCTGAGACTGTCCACTCCTGGCTTGGTCCTCATGATTAAGGAAACTTGAGACCAGGCAGAAGGTAGAGATCTAAGGAATTTCTGATTTGCATCCTCAGTGGATACACCTGCTCCATGAATCTCTAATTGACTCAGAAGACTTTGGAACCTGTCATAGCCTTTATGAAGCCCTTCTGAGTTTGATACAGAGAATCCTTCAAACTGTTGCTTTAAGATATACTTCTGCATCTTCTTTGATTCGTCATTTCCACCAAATCTGGATTTGATGGCATCCCACATCTCTTTTGCATCAGTCATCTTATGAAATTTAGCAAGATGATCTTCTGGTAAAGCCATAAGCAAAGTGGTCCTAGCTTTTCTTTCTCTTTCTCTGGCTAGGATCTCTTCTGCAGTCCTTGGAGGCAGAACCTTGATTTGACCTTGTGTATCTGTGGTGATTGATACAGGACCATTCCCATTTTGTATAACTTCCCAGATTGGATAGTCTGTATGAGCCAAATAATGTTCTATTTTCATGACCTATATATCGTATTCTCCCTTTTTGAGAATAGGAAGTTTGATGGTTGAGACAGTATGAGGAGTTTGTTGTGTTGGTGTTTGTGATGATGATGGTGGTGGTGGAGGTGGTGGTGGAATTTCATCTTGTGATCCAGACATGATTAGTTTTGGTGAAGTATAGCTGGTTTTGTTTGTTCTTCTTACTCAGAGTTTCTCACTGGCTCTGATACCACTTGTGAGTCCCAAACTGAACAGATCTTTGCAGCCTGCTAAGGGTGATAGCCAAATTGTATAAATACAGATTGACTATATAGAAACAATGACTATGAATACTAATTGTATATGCGGAATCTACACAATAGTATTAAGAAGAACAATGAAAAACTAAACTTTGACTTCTATTAATCTGTTAAAGTGATTACAGATTACTAACTATGAGATATGATTGTATGAGATGTATATTGAACTGATGTCACTAACTATGCCATGAGGGATCCTTTTATAGACTAAGGATAAACCCTAATGGGCTTACAAAACGCATAAAAGATAATACATATCTTTTCCTATAATATCTCATACATATCTCTTAAACGGTACTAACTATTTTCTAACAACGGTACTAACTAACTGATCAGTACTTAACACTTTGTACTGTCAGTACTAACTATAACTATCGGTACTAACTATTATTACTAATGGTACTAAGTTAGGAAAACATAATTCCCAACACTATGCTTTAGACGCTTGACCTCAAGGTCCATAATTTCGACAGGTTCTTCAATGAAGTGGAGTTTGTCATCGATTTGGATTTCATCCAACAGTATAGAAAGAGGTTTGTCAGACATGCATTTCTTCAAATTCGAGACATGAAACATACTATGAACTCAGCTTAACTGCTCTGGAAGTTCAAGTTGATAAGCAACGGTTCCAACCTTGTCAATTATCTTAAAAGGTCCAATATAACAGGGGTTCAGCTTTCCTTGTTTGCCAAAACGTACCACTCCCTTCCAAGGCGATACCTTCAACATGACCTTATCTCTCACTTGAAACTCAAGGGGTTTCCGTCTTACGTCAGCATAGCTCTTTTGACGATCACGAGCGGCTTGGATACGACTCTTAATTTGAACAATCTTCTCAGTTGTCTCATGGATGATCTCTGGGCCAGTAAGCTGACTATCTCCAACTTCAGCCCAGCAGATAGGTGATCGACACTTACGCCCATACAACGCCTCAAATGGTGTAGCTTTTATGCTGGTATGGTAACTATTGTTATAAAAAAATTCCACCAACGGTAAGTGTCTATCCCATCCTTTTCTAAAGTCAAGTACACAGGCACGTAACATGTCTTCCAATGTTTGAATGGTTCTCTCACTCTGACCATCAGTTTGTGGGTGATAAGCTGTACTCATATCCAATCGAGTACCTAATGATTTATTAAGAGACTTCCAAAAATGTGAGGTAAATCTCCCATCTCGATCGGAGATGATTGAAACTGGCACTCCATGCCTTAAGACTACTTCCTTTAAGTAATGTCTCGTTAACTTCTCTAATGTGTCATCTTCTTTCATAGGCAAGAAATGAGTAGACTTAGTCACGCTATCAACGATTACCCAAATCGTGTCTTGATCGGTTATCGTCTTTGGCAATTTAGTCACAAAATCCATCGTTATATTCTCCCATTTCCATTGCGGGATTTTCGGTTGTACCAACAAACCAGACGACTTCTGATATTCTACCTCAACCTTAGCACACGTTAAATACTTGCTAACATAAGTGGTAATTTCTGCTTTCATGTTGGGACACCAATACAACTTCTTCAAGTCTTGGTACATCTTATCCGATCCAGGATGGATGGAATACCTTGACTTATACGACTCATGCATAATTAAATCCCTCAAATCACCATAGAGCGTAATCCAACTTTGGTTGTTCAAACCTAACTTTCCTTCAGCATGAGGTTCTAGCTTGTTAATCATACAATGCAGATTTTCATGGATGAAGTTCTCTTCCTTTCTGGCTTTCGATTGAGCACTCAGAATCTGCTTAGGAAGGTTCAAACCAATAGTCATAACTAAGGCCCGAAATCGTAGCGGCTTACTCCTTTCCTTTTGGCTCAGGGCATCAGCCACCACGTTCGCCTTTCCTGGGTGATATCGAATCTCACAGTCATAGTCGCTCAACAACTGTAACCATCATCATTGTCTCATGTTTAGCTCCTTCTGATCGAGAATGTGTTGCAAACTCTTGTGATCAGTGAACACAACACACTTTGTACCATACAAATATTGTCTCCACATTTTTAGGGCAAACACTACTACACCAAGCTCTAGGTCATGTATGGTATAGTTCTTCTCGTGAACCTTGAGTTAGCGGGATGCATAAGCTATGACTTTCTCCTTTTGCATCAAAACCGGTCCCAACCCTTTATGCGAAGCATCGCAGTACACCACAAAGTTCTTACTTCCCTCGGGTAAGGCCAAAATTGGCGCACTGCATAATTTTTGCTTCAACGTCTGAAACGCATCCTTTGCCTTTTCTCCCCAATCAAACTTCATGCTCTTCTGAGTCAGTTTTGTCATAGGCCTAGCGATCTTTGAGAAACCTTTGATAAATCGTCGTTAGTAACCGACCAAACCTAAAAATTAACGAATCTCAGTTGGTGTCTTGGGTGACGCCCAATCCTTGATGGACTCAATTTTAGCAGGATCAACGTGAATGCCTTCCCTATCAATCACGTGACCAAGAAATTGTACCTTCGACAGCCAAAACTCACACTTTGAAAACTTGGCGTACAATTCCTCCTCCTTAAGTAGCTTCAATATCAACCTAAGGTGTCCTTCATGCTCCTTTCTGCTCTTAGAGTAGATCAAAATATCATCGATGAATACAATCACGAATCTGTCTAGGTATGGTTTGTACACGCGATTCATCAAATCCATGAATAATGTCGGCGCATTAGTCAAGCCAAACGGCGTTACCTAGAACTCGTAATGACCATAGCGAGTCCTAAATGTTGTCTTTGGGATGTCTTCCTCACGAACTCTGAGTTGGATAACCAAATCTCAGGTCGATCTTAAAGTAAACTCTTGACCCTTGAAGTTGATCAAATAAGTCGTCGATTCTCGAAAGTGGGTATCGGTTCTTCACAGTAAGTTTGTTTAGTTTACGGTAGTCAATACACATCCAAAAAGATCTATATTTCTTTTTGACAAACAAAACTAGAGCTCCCTAGAGTGAGAAATTGGGTCTTATAAATCCTCTGTCAAAAAGTTCTTGCAATTGAGTGGATAACTCTTACATTTTGGCTGGTGCTAATCGGTACGGGGCTTGTGCTACAAGTGCAGCAATGGGGACTAAGTCAATTTGAAATTCAACTTGTCAACCAGGTGGTAGTCCAGGCAAATCTTCTGTAAAGACTTCTGGAAATTTTCGTACGATCAGCACGTCCTTAAGTCGCTTCTCCTCCAACTTGTCCTCGGTCTTCTTGGATGTAACTTGCGCTAGATAAACTTGACATCCTTTCTTCATATACTTTTGGGTCTTCGTACATGATATGATATTCAGCTTTGACTTACTTCCGTCGTCAAAATCATCACCACGGATTATCAACACTTCGTCTCCATAAGGGATACGGACGACCTTCTCGTCACAAATGATCACTGCGTGGTACTTTTCCAACCAATCCATACCGATGATGACATCGAAACTACCAAGTTCTACGGTTATTAGATCTATGTCGAATGGATGACCTAATAATCCTAACGTGCAACCTCTAAGGACAACATTAGTTTCTGAAATTCTTTCATCGGCAAGTTCTACAGCATAACTAGTGTCTAAAGTGGATGGTGCAACATCAAGCAAAGCACTAAAGGTAGACGACACAAAACTCCTATTGGCACCCGAATCGAATAACATAGAAGCATAACAGTTATTGAGAAGGAATGTACCTGTGACGATGTTGGAATCGGGGTTTGCTCCTCCCCCTCCAATAACGTAAGCGTTTGTTGTAGCTTCGCTGCCTCCAGTCTGGTTTTCAGTCTTGTTTCCATTCTTGTTTCCATTCTTGTTTCTAGTCTTGTTTCCACAGTTCTGATTTCTCAACTTAGGACAATCTTTCCTAAAATGTCCTGGCATTCCACACTCATAACAAACATTACATGGCTGATTCCCAACCGGGGCTCTCTGAGCGTTTGGAGTAACAGTGGTTGTACAATCCCTGGTCATATGACCGACTCTCTTACAGTTTCCTCGTCTCATAGTACACGGCCCTGCATGGTGTAACTTGCACTTGTTGCAGTAAGGAAGAGATCCAACATACCCCTTTTTCTCATTGTTTCTTGCCGTGTAAGCCCTTGCTACATTTTGGCTTCCAACATTTTGCTGCTTGAACACTGGTTGCTGTCTATGATTTTCCCTCAGGTTGTTCTCCAACCTTCTTTTGTTTTTAGCACTTCTAGAATATCCCTTCAGCTTTTGATCCATTAGATTGTTGGCAATGCGAATTGCATCTTGAAGTTTAGTGGGCTCAGCAGTGATCACATTCCCTTGGATATTGTCAGGTAAACCTCCAATGAATCTCTTAACTTTGTCCTTCTCATTTGGGACCATTCTAGTACATAATAGTACCAACTCCTGAAATCTTCTTGTATAAGTAGTCTAGTCATTTCCTTTCACGGCCAAGTTCCATAACTCGGTTTCCATCTTCTGAATCTCGTTCCTTGGATAATACACTTCTGTTATCATCTTCATAAGTTCTGTCTATCTCATGGCATATGCAGCCTCAATCCGAATTGTTTTCTTATGGGAGTTCCACCACGTCAAAGCACTGTTCAGTAGCGTGCACATAGCATACTTCACTTGGTACCTCTCTAGACAGTTGCTAATGTGGAACACCATCTCCATCTTCTCGAACCAACGAGTTAACCCAACAACTCATTTCGTTACATTAAAGTTAAGTAGCTGACACTTTAGGAAGTCTTGATATGTGCACTCTCAAGCAGGCATAAATCCCCCAAAGTTATAGCCATTTCCTCCTCCGTTCCCATTACCATTTCCATTTGCTCCTCTATTTCCATTTCCTCTATTTCTATTTCCTCCATTTCCATTTCCTCTATTTCTAACCACTTCTTCCTGTTCACCCTTGTCTCCTATAAGGGGTTCAAGGTTTCTGGCAGCGTCGCGAGCTCTCAACGCTCTTGCCATTCGGCGATCAATTTGTTCATTAACTCCTTTATGTTTCCTTGAAGCTCCAGATCGTGTGTTAGGCATTATCCTACATCCATAACAATACACAACACGATGAGATTTCATTGTGAAACGAGATTGTTAATGGGGTTCAAATAAAAATAACAGGTTTCATTACACGGAAATACATGATCATAATAACTTCATGATAATGCTACGATTTTGTAATGGTAAAATATACAACAAGTAAATGAAAATATCATTAGGTTAAGAATATCAAACATAGAATGGTAACATTAGATTTCATATCATCAATACTAATGGTTACAACACGGTTCCAAAATATAGGATTTATAAATCCCTAATATTTAGCTATTACTAAGTACTACAAGTCAACACTAGAATAATCGAGAAACAATCTAGGAATGGTAGCCTAAGTGCCTCCAAGCATAACCCTCGAGCCTAGAAATCCTCATATGATCATAAAATCTAAAACGCCGAATCTGTCTCATCTCCCTCTAAACAAGCAACTCCCTACGCCGAAATCGAGTAACTCTCTAACTCTCAACATCTATCATGTCTCTAAGTCTCTTATGATCCCGCTCCAGCTCTCTGATCCTCTCTAACATATCAGCACTCTGTTGTCCTATCGTTATGATCCTGTATCACTGATCCCTCTAGATACTCTCAATAGCCTAAACTCGATGAACTAGGATCTCAATAGTGTGATCGTGAAACCTCTGAACCAGATCTCCTAACGTATCATATGTACCCTCTACAGCTCCTTCCTGAGCTGGCTCAGTGATAACCTCTGGCACTACAGGAGGTGTGTCTCCATCTTTACTAACTATAACCATGCCTCTCGCACTCGTCTCAACATCATCACGAGTAACAGTCACAGCCTCAACCCTAACATCAACCCCGCTACCTCTAATAATATCAGCAAAATCAAAACACGCCTCGATAACCACCTCAACGAGATTATCTCAGGCTTTGAGTAAGGCTCATCACTCCTCTCAACATCAACATCTACCTCTAAATCGGTCCCTCTAGACCTAGACTGCTTAGAACTCTCTACCGAACTAACCTCTGAATCCGTCACATCATTGGAACTCCTAATCCTCTTAGGTGGTGGTAAAGGATCAGCACATGCCAGTGACAATGCTCCAGGTACATGTAAAAGTAACAGTACAGATGCAACAGGGGATCTACTCAGCCTGAGATAAGGACTCACAAAAGAGGAAGAATAAGATGGTGTCTCGGTAACAGCAGCAGATAAACAAGGAATACTCGGTACTAATGAACATAATTTATGACTAGATCTTATACCCGATGGTGATACTGGTAATGAATGACTAGATGCAGAATCGGATGAAGCATCTACAGAAGAATCCGAAGAAGTCTCCGACGATGAACTCAATGATGAATCCCTCAAAGAATCATTCGAAGAAAAATGGTCTAAAGAAGAGTAGTCGACTGAATGTCTCACAGCAAGACGATGAGTAGGTAGCGGTCCAACTCTCTTCCTAGCAGTCATCATGTGTACCGGCCTATTAGGATGGTAGCGGTACGGTCAACCATGAGGGATAGGCTATCCTGGTGTAAGAATCATGACTCAACGTCGAAATGATCCCGATGCTATAGGTGATCTTTAGGTAGAAAGGGTGGTCTCAGTAAATGGTGTACCATGGGTGGGTGATGGCGGTGTATCAGGTATATCACTATCTGAAGAATCATCAGTCGATGAAAGAAATGGTGAAGTAGTTGGTAGTGGTGGTATATGATCTGATGACGGGTCCTTAAATGGGTCAAACTCTGTATCAGATGTGGGTGAGTAATCAGGTGATGCGGGTGTATAATCAGGTGATGTAGGTGTCAATGCGGTATCAATATAAGTAGAAGGTAGGGTCACAGAAGGTGTAGTGTCAGGAATAGTGGTAGGGATGGTGCCAAACAAGATAAATCGCCCAGCTGATGTCCCCACACTCTCCTTTGACGAATCTGAAGAAACTGAGATAACGAAAATAGCCATGACCTGCACAAGCAAAAGTTTATATAAATTTCCTTTATATCAACCATGCATGATGCGGGAAATAAATGAACAAATGGGTAAATGAACGAATGAATGAATGAATGAATAAACCATCAAATGCAGTACCGTGAAAAGGATTGAAATATAAATATAGTGATATTAGTTATACTTAATATTTAATTACATAATACATATACATATTACGTATACGCAGGATCACATAAAGCACATATAATCACGTAGGATCACATAGTAGTTATAGTCCAGACCTAGTTTATACTACCTGGTTCTCTATAACATGTCTCTTATACCAATCTGTCACGCCCCAAATAGGGTCCCTTCTGAATAAGCTTCCGGGGGCGTAACGTTCAAGAATATCTCGAGTACAAAGCAATAAAGAACGACCTTTAAGGGCACGTCTTAAAAATAAACACCGTTGCATAAATTTAAAATATTAATAAGTTTACATTGATCAAATTTAAAAGCTTTCAGAGTTAATATGCGGAAGCTTAAATGAGTTCAACAACGGTATTTAAGATAACATAGATAAAATCTAGAAAACTGGTTCAGGCAACTAGACTTCATATAGATCAAGCAACGAAATCCAAGCTAAGCACCTGAGAAATACATGCTTAAAACATCAACATAAAGTTGGTGAATTCATAGGTTTGTTTCAAATATTATCAATGTGGACCACAAGTTTATCAAAATGTATGCAACAGTTATAAGAGATACAACTTCACATAAAGAGGCATTTACATTGCACTAAGCTCATGACAGAAGCTAATACTGAAAGATAGCTTGTACACTGCTATATAAGGCTTGTCCTCAGGTGTCCGACCAAAGACCACCTAACTAGTTTTGACATGACATATATCCGTTAGTTCTTGGCAAACTCGAACTAGTAAGTGCTTCTTACCCGAATAGGGATAATTAGTCCCAATAGATCTATTTATTCACTCGCGCTCACTTAACAAGCCAGTCAGTTAAAGGTAATTAACGGTTCATGATTATTCAAGAAATAGTGGTCTAAACGTTATTTAGGCAACACGTAAACGGGGAATTTCTCACGTATAGTATTTGTGTCCAGTTTTAAAAGTAAGAAATGTTTCTCACCCCAAGTTATAAAACAATTATTCAAAACGAGTAAAAGTGGGGCTATGAACTCACCTTGACAGGTGAATTGAAGTAGGATAGTCTAGAATAAAATCACACGATAACGAACGACGGTTCACGAAAATAACCTATGTAATGAATGTTTGATTTAATATCGGGTAGAAAAGAATTACGGATAATGCATGAGTATTTACTAATGTACTTTCGTTAATATGTTTCCAAAAATTAACGTTTGTGATTGTATAGTAGTTAAAAAGTTTTCGAAAGTAAAACGAGTAATAATAGTATGTATATTAATATTATATACATATAAATGACTAAGTAAAAATATATATTATATATATGTATAAATATTGTTCGACATTATACTAAATTCTCGTATATCTAGTTTTATCACGTGCATTTTCTAGTATTTTCTAAGTATAAATAATTTATAGAAATTTCGGCATGACCCGTTCGTGTTTACACGTTTTCCAAAGTCGTAGACTTTATTTAAAAACCATTTTCAATCAATATTTCACGGCTACGAACTATACATCATCAAATCTCTTTCTATAACTAGTCAAAAGATCCTTCGGGCCCTTATTGGGCTTTTAGGCCCAATAAGCCTAATTTCATAATCCGTAAAATCTAACGTTCAAAATAAGTTAAACGTAACGCATCTAAGTCGTACTTTACCAAATAAGCTATTTATGAACTTATTCAACAAGCTACACCGTGGGCTTTACGTCTTAGTGTATTGTATTTATATTGGGCATTGGCCCGTTAAGTCAAAAACATGGGTTTTAACTTATCCATTTAGTCCAATAAGCAAAATGTTAAATAATAAACACGTGACTTATTAATGAACTAGAAATAAGCTCCCAATAAGCCAAGTAATAATAAGCCGAACCTTGAGATTATTTATTAAGCTCGTTGGTTTTAGGCTTGTGGTTATGAGACGCGGCTTAAAAGCCCAATAGGCTATATTTCGACTTAAAAGCCCAATAAGCTATATTCGGGCTTATTTGTCAAGCCGAATAAACTCATCACTTATCCTTTTAAACTAAGCTAGAAAATAAGCCACATAAAATAAGCCGAAATAAAATAAGCTAAAAAAACACTTTTTCTTTCTTTTCTTATTTGGTGGCATATGTGTCTCATTTGATTTCAAAATTTAAAATGATATTCCAAGAGTGTGTGTGTGTATTCGGTTACAATAAGCCAAAGAGGGGGGGGGGGGACCAATTTGCTCTCCATAATTTTAGGGACATAGTGGAAGCTTTAATTTAATTTCTAAGGTTTCATGCACAAGTATAAGCTATTAATTAAATCCGAACACGCAAATAACGAAAATGAATAACGACTTCACGTAAATTACTGAAATTTTAAGTATCAATTAAAAACGTAAAAACGCGTCTACTGACGAAAGACTACGATGATTGCCAATCGGTTTACTCCTGGTAACGATTCTTAGATAATAACAGGACGACTTCCTGGTTAAACGTAAAAGTTAAACAGAACTTTAAAAATTCAAATTATCATCTGGAAACGGCTAAAATATTAAACGGAAATTTGCAGGGTGTCACATTTTGGGTTTACGACAATGAGTACAGATGAAGAAGATAAGAAAGTTGTGGAGGCATATAATGGATACGTTAGTTTTTTTTATGATTTCGCGACTGTTACTTGATTTTTTATTTGTGATAGGTAGCATTATGTTGAGAAAGTGTTTATTTGATGTGTAAAATGATGATGCATTGGAGCGAAAAGCCACTGGGGCATTGGAATGGAAGATATGAAGGCTGGTGGCGTTTGGAGGGAAATATAAAGGCTACCGAGGTATTGGAGTGGAAAAAATGAAACCGTGAAAAGGGTGGTTGACCTTCGAGCTCGGAAAGAAGTTAAGCAAAAACACAAGGTATGTTTAAACTAACTTCTCATACGCCATGCCCCTTTAAGATAAGTTCGTAAAAAGTTATAGTAAAACACTTATGGAAGTCTCTTTTTGTCTTTCGTGTTTGGCTACCGAAACTGTTTTTAGGCCATAAACCAAGCGATTAAAAAATAGTCTGTTTTGGCATTATTATTGGATTTTCAACGCGGCATGAACGCCTATAAACTTTTTTGATCAGACTAAACAAAAAAAGATAACAAGACTTTAATTGTAGGCTTAGCTACCACTAAAACGCGTTAGTTGTATTCAAAAAGAATTCATGCTGCTAAAATCGCATGTTTCTATCAAAATGTTTATGTTATGATAACCTCTGATGATTGACATTCAGTTTTATAAACTGTTGAATAAATAAGTCCAACAAACCTTGAAATCTAGCATAGAATATAAACTCAAAGAAAACACACACATGACCCCAAACGTTATATTGTATTAATCAAGGCTGTTAAACTCGCGAGTTTACACATAAGATCGTACGATCTTTCGTGCTCACCTGATAAAATCGTGTAGGATCGGTGTAGGATCGCATCAAAGGTAGGATCGTAAGTAGGATCGTAAACTCGCACGTAAGATCATAAGATCGCGTGTCGATACGAGTTTACCAAATTACCAAGTTACTAACTTACTGACTTACATACTTACTAGCCCATTACTTTTTTAGGCCCAAAAAAGAACAATACGAGTTCGCTGATATCAGTAACAAGTATTGACGTTTCATTTACAGATTTTCTAATCAATAAACCTAATTATCTACTTTCACCAAATAGAAATTACATGTAACAAATTAGGGTTCTTCTTCTCATGTTCTAGTTACCTGAAGTAAAAAGTTTC
This sequence comes from Tanacetum coccineum, assembly GCA_026074375.1. Taxonomy (NCBI): domain Eukaryota; kingdom Viridiplantae; phylum Streptophyta; class Magnoliopsida; order Asterales; family Asteraceae; genus Tanacetum; species Tanacetum coccineum. Next base: position 23,316 of record BQNB010010838.1, on the reverse strand, counting down.
TTAGAGGTAATTGTTTTTTTTTTCTTTTACCTTTTCTTAGTTTTAACTATTAACCTTTAAGTTTTAATTTAGACAGCTTAATTGTAGTGATACTAGTGATGTACTTTGTTTTGAGACGTTTATTATGCATGTTGTGTAATTTTATTCCGCTAAATTATGAATGTGACGATGAAAACTTGACTTTTTTGTGTTTTACTTTTACTTTGGTATTTTAAATTTAAACTTTGACATTTTTAAGAGGATATTATATATATTTATCTTTGATGATGAGTAGAAATAAAAATAGTTTGACTCATTTATCCGTTGCTTACAGAACATGATAAATTGGCTGGATCTTACGATCTCGATCCGATCTTACGATCTCGATCTTGCAAAGACAAAAATGATCCCAGGTGGGATCGCGATCTTGGCAGCCTTGGTATTAATTAACGAATGAGCAAAGAAGAATGTACAAACTAGCATCTCCCCTCATCTCTATTTATAAAGATGAGGGGGTAGAAACCTATCCTAAATAGAATAGGAAACATCATTGCCTTTAAAAGGCAAGCTTATCTAATCCTAGTTATAGTCTATTCCCAATGCTGGAACCTCAAACCAGGGACCACCTTGTTAACCAGGCCTTGTACTTTAGTAATTTCCTTAGATTAGATTTCATAGACTCCTTTCTTCTTTTCAACAACATTATCCTATGCACCCTCTTGACCAGGTACTCTAGTTACCGTAATGTTTGCCCCTACCTTTATACCAAGGTATACCTTTTCCCGCTCCTTTACCAAGTAGTCCGTGTTTGTTTTCTCTTCAGGTTGCTTGTCCTCCAACCGCCTTTGAGCCACTACAGTATCATCGTTACTAACCTAAAAAACCTCATCTTCACGATCCCTGTAATTCCACCTCAAACCAAACACGTTTTTCATCTTGTACTTCATGGAATCCTGTTTCAACACCAGGACTAAGTTGTTTGAACCCAACTTGTTTTTGACCAAGTTGTTTGAACCCAACTTGTTTGGAACCAAGTTGATTTAATCCAACTTGTTTTGAACCTCCATGCTTTTGTATAATATTCTCATCGAGCTTTTTGATGTTTAACCTAGTATTCATACTAACCATTCTTCTTTAATCTTGCTACAAACCTTGTCAAGTTTCTTTTTAACCAACTTTACCGACAAGTCTCACAAGCCGTGTGTTAACCCCGCTTTCTTGTAAACATTGATCTACTAACCTTTAGAATACCCTAAAGCTTTGATCTTTCCACCTCATGTCTACAACCTTGATATACCTTGTACTCCAAGTAATCATTTTTCTTGAATCCTGAGACAAAGCTAAACCTTACTTGTTTTCCAAGAACCACCAAGACTTAGAATACCAAGAAACCCGTGGACACCTTTAAGTCGACCTAGCTTCAAGAAACCAACGTAACCTTGGCTCTTGATACCACTTGTTGAATAAATAAGTACAACAAACCTTGAAACCTAGCACAGAATATAGACTCAAAGAAAACACACACGTGACCCCAAACGTTACATTGTATTAATTAACGAATGAGCAAAGAATAATGTACAAACTAGCATCCCCGCTCATCTTTATTTATAGAGATGAGGGGGTAGAAACCTATCCTAAATAGAATAGGAAACATCCTTGCCTTTAAAAGGCAAGCTTATCTAATCCTAGTTATAGTCTATTCCTAATATAAATTACAATGTACACTTAAGCCCCTAACCTTGGTTTAAGTTTATTCCTAATATACAACATATACAATAGCAATGGTCTAATTTAAATGTAAGCAAGGGCTTGATTTCTCATGTTTATGTGATATCTAGGCTTCATTCGGCATTCAGATGCGTTTGGCTTACGAAATTGGCACAGTATGTGTACTCAAGGTAACTTTGTACTTACTTTTTAGATTGATCTGACAATGTGCATGTCTTTTTTTAATGCTTATGGCTGTTGTAATTTAAGTGTGCAAAAACAAGTCAAATAAAGTTGAATGTGTTCATTCGTGTGATGAAATAAGGAACTTAGTTCATTAACTGATTTGAGATTGGAATTAGGAAGTGGATTTTTGATATATGAAAGTAAAGATTTCAAGGTTATAAAACTCATACGCTATAATTTGTAGTCCAGTAATTCTCAATTACACTAATTTTGAATTTGAACTTAATAAGTGGGCGAACTTTAAGGGTGTTTAGGTTATTGCTTATTTGAGAGTGCTTATCTGCTTCTGGTTATTTTAACCTTATTTGTGGGCTTACAAGCTTTGTAATAAGCTTATATAAGCCCACAAGTGTCGAAAATTGGTTAGAGTATGAACTTATGCAATGTAATCCAGAACCAATAAGCTCATAAGTCTATACATAAGATTAAACATACATTCGTATAACAAGGACTAACCACATATTGCTTATGTTGATGGCAGGCTAGATATATAGTAATTTTTTGTATGGTTAGATCGTGTTGGCTTAAATTATGTCCAAAAAAATTACAAAAACTTTAATGTTTGTAATGTGTGTCTGTTTTTGTATTGGATGGTGTTGCAAGTGTGTACGCAATGAATCCACGCCTGCCAACAGTTGGTGGGCGTGAAGGTATGTGAAAGTGTATTCGGAGTCACTTCACGTATGTCTTCATTTCTTTGGTAGACAGTGTAAGCCTAATAATTCAAGGGGTGTTTGGAATCTGTTGTGAAAGTGGCACTACAACAACAGATAAATCTACCAGTTCGCTGAATGGAGGTGATGGGTTTGGATACATGACTTTGGTTTGGTTTTATGGTCTAATTTTGAGTTTGATATGCTTATTCTTTCAAGGTGTATTTTCATAAATGAGCAAATAAGCAATTAGAGTATGTAATCCCAAACACTCCCATAATTCCAAAAAAATGACAGATTATGTATGTTAAGATTTTTAAATATGCATAATTGATGCCAAACAATGGATGCGTAGTTAGTTTTTTTATTTGCTTTTCTAAAGAAATAACAAACGAATAGGGATCAGGATTGAAAACTTTAATGACAAAGAATTTCGGGTTAAATGGGTCTAAATCTGTTTTCGGTGCATTTTTAATGCATACTACCTCTTTTTGGCGGGGCAGCCACGTGGTTGCAGCCACAACGTGTTTTTGGTACCACTTTCATACTCGCAGACCTGAGCCTTCTTTAGGTAAAAAAAGGTAACTTACATTATACTTCGCGTTGAAGGAGATTACAAGGATCATGAGGCGGGTTTTTGGAATTAGAGATGTTGTTTACTTATTCAACCTCTTTTAAAGTCATTTTTTTTATTAAGAGTGATTTGCTGATTGTCTGAAACTTCTGTGTGCGTTTAGGTGACTCCATACCTTGGGTGAGCAGCCACGCCGGGTTTTTTTGTGCCGCCATCATACTCGCAGGTTTGCAGCGCTTACTTTGTACTCAAGTTTAGCTTGCTGATTATATTTGAGAGAAAACCTTTTTTTCTTGGTATAATAATTATAAAACTTCCATGTAGAACTTCCACGCATCGCTGCACAAAAGGTTTCTTTGTCGTTTAGTTATATATTTACATGTTTAAGTTATCAATATAAATTAGGAAAAAAACTTGCTTTCTATTTTTTTACATCGTAACACTTGCAGGTGGAAGGGAGAAAGCACATGCTGCTTTTTGCAGAGAAGTCCTTACGACCACTCATTAGTTTGAAATATGGGAAGATGGGCTTTAAACTCGATATTTTATCTTCAATGATCGATGAATGTGTTGAAGGTGTCTTAAGGTAAATCCTTTCGTCTTATTTGTAATTTTTATCCTTCTATTTTTTCATACTTTAATGCACCAAAACATATTTTAGAACTTAACCTGCTTAAATAGATCCCGGTCCTAGAAGGTGTAGTTGGCCTTCCATCCAGGCAACTGTTTTACAGATTGTTGAGTAGAGACCTAAAGAGCTGGTTGTGTTCAGGCGAAGGTGCAAGTGAAATGAGACGACCTGCATTCTTTCGAGGTATCAACCAAGCTTTAGTTCGTTGCCAGGTAACACTTTTGAAATTTGTTTTGATTTGCTTATACTTTTTTGGTTATAAGGCTAAAATAAATTTGAACCGAATAATCTAACGGCTAAAAAGTTGAACTATAATTAATCTTGGCACACATATTTTGTATGATTATTTCATAATCCTCCTAAATTGCAGACCCTTGTGTTTGTAGTAAATAAAGACAAAAAAGTCAATTAGGATGGTTAGTCGTGTCACTGTAGAAGATACAAAGTTATAACCAAAAGAGTTTCTAAATTAATACGAGTTTATGTAACCAAAAGAGATCTGCCCTAGCAGAGCACAAGTGCTCTATGGTAGGTTTTAGATTCGTTATTGTATCTGATATGTATGTTTTCCAATTTTCTAGATGTAGTATATGGTACAGGATGGGTAACGGGTAAAATTTTATGTGTTGTACAGGGCATATTGTCTGCTGTTTATCTTGAAAGGAAAGGATGCAACTATTAAGCCCGATCCTGATCTTGATATATTTATGAAGGTCAAAAATTAGTTACATACAACAAGGAGTTTGAATACTTTATAATCGAGATGCAAAATCTTTATTATTGTTTTGTTGTTATTCAGGTTGCTGCAACATAAAGTCAAGAAGCTAATGTTGTTTCAGATTATACTCTAAAGCTATGATCATGTAAAAGTGTAAACTAATGATGGAAAATGGGCAGGTCTGATTGGTTTGGTAGCCTGTCACGCTCACGGCCTCCTTTAGATCTTCTTGCCAAACACTCTTAGGTAGTTAACTACCATCATATCGCCTCATATGTAGTGAAGTAACTTATATGAAAATTTCAACTATATCGTACTTTCTTTCAAGTTGAATTTTGCTAAAAATAATGATAGGTCTTTTTAAACTACATTCTTTTTAAAGGTCTCCAAAATAAAGCATAAATGGTTTCTTTATCAGAACACTCCAAACTGATTTTGCTCAAATATAATTTTAAAGCTTGACTGCTAACCAAACTACGTTGTAATCAGTTTTGAGTAAAATAACCTTTCATATGTATATTTCTAAACATAATTTTGATGTGTAACTCTTGACCAAATGCCACCTAAATTGACTGTTGCTCCAAAAGGAAATGGGGTGGACTGCTTAAGTTACGGCCTGAAACTATCGCCAGTCAAAGGTTCGCTTAGAACACCCTAAATTTTTCAATGCATTGTATGAGGCTAACATAAAGTCATGGAAAAGTTCTCTCACTTACTTTCTCGGTATTTTTCATATCTCAACAGAATATGTTTAGACACTAGAATCAGCAAATACATATGTTAAACAAAATGGCCCATAATCAATAAAAGGTAGCATATCTGAGTTGTAGTGTTTAATGATTCTCTTAGGATGAGTATTTGTGTTGAAGATGGGCTTTATTAAGGTAAAGGTGGATTCTAAAAGTAGCTTTTGGTAATCATGCTCCCTACTAAATCAGTGGAGTCTTTTGTCCTTTTTAGATCACCATTGTAATTATACCAAGTGTTCTCCCAATAATACTAACCAAGGTTTTCGGACACTTGCAAGCTTGAGTATTTTTTCAACTTACTGCTATGTTTAGGAAAAGACCAACTACAAAATGCCTTAGTATTACAATTAGACAACTTAACTAACCTTTTTACCTTTATTGCTAGCATAAGTGGAATGGTAAAATATTTTAATGTGCCAAGAACTATTACAACTACTAGTGTGTTTTAAAAGTTCATAGAATCTCACCATGGTGGTTTGAATATGCAGTCCCAAACAGCCTATAAGAATACATTAGTTAAGCAACATAGTATGTTTTAAAAACGGGTGCCATGTATGATATACTTACCCTCTTTTTCTTGCTATATCGACATGACCGATTTTTCCATTTCGTGTTGCTTCCCGTTGTTGAAGTCACCAAGTGTCTCACCTCTTTATAGCCTTTGTAAAATCCTGCCAAAGTGACCATTAAATCATGACAGACAACCATTTAACATACATCAATAATTAAATAATATAGTGACTTAAGAAGTTAGATCAAATGAGACCTATCCTACATTATAATATAAATTAAGAGCATGAGTAACTTCTTTAGTAGTTGTTATCATAAGCGACCGAGTTCCTAATATCCATAGAGGAGCATATCTAGTATTAAGCAATGCAATTATGAAATATGAATTCATACTACTTTTAACATTTTAGATAGCTCAAACTAACATTTCTTCAAAACTTGATGATTCTGAAATGTTTGGGTATGGCCGTAGTTCGTAAAGGAACATAATAAAAAGGTTAGATTAAGTTGCGTTTCAAGACAATGGCATGTAAAGAATATCTTGGAAAAATGCAATAAATCAACTTGGTTCACTCTATTTGGTTCTGTTGTTCTCAGATTGTAGCTACCCAAGTTTCATTGTAATAAATCATGTGTAACACAATGGTAGTAATAAGCACTTGCAAAATAATTATACAAAAAGTACTATTAGAACCAAGATAATCATACTATATGTTATGTTGTCCTCTACCCGTTCCTATCATTTTACTCAGTTACTTTAGGATAAATTTCTTACTTATGGGCCAAAGATATTGGTCTGAGGCATACCCAATTGACAGTGTATTGGATTATGTTTGTAAATGTATGGCTCTTATTTCTTTAATCTACTTATAGGTACCTTTGGTTAGTTGAACTTTATAGTAAAAACCGTTTTATACAAAATGCACTGTAGTGGAGTCGTACATAATCATCATAGGTTAAACCAAAACTTCCCACGGCGAAGAACGAGCATCATTGCTTGTTTATTTATTTTTATCGAATTTATGCATCAAGCTTTATGGAAATTTGTTATAAATATCTCACGAAGTTGTAATAGGAAATTTGTTAGACAATTCTTTTTGTAACTTTCATTGAAATTGCTACGAAGAGTTGTCCGAGAAGTTTCGCCTGAGAAAGTGCTTATCAAAATTATGTTGAATACTTGTCCGAGATTGTGCTTATCGAAATTTGTTTTGTCCGATATCGAAATTGGTTTATCGAAATTACACCAAACTTGAAAATCGAAAACCGAAATTGTTTATCGAATTTGAACAAACCACAACACAACTTTATCATCTTTAGATCCATAATCTGTTCATATCAAACACTTTTGCAATGTCGACTCAATAAGACATTTATGCTGCTAGTTCCGAAACTCGTCCTCCTACGCTTAACAAAGAGAACTATGTTCCATGGTCCTCTCATCTTCTTCGTTATGCTAAGAGTATACCAAACGGAAAGTTAATCTACAATTCCATTATGAATGGTCAATATGTCAGACGAATGATTCCTGAACCAGGTGATCCGGGCCGTGAAGTTCCTGTTAATGAAATTGTTCATGAGCAGACATATGAGGAACTTGCTGAAAAGGAGCTTAAACAGGTAGAAGCCGATGATCAAACCATTCAGACTATACTTCTGGATCTTCTTGAAGAAATCTATGCTGCCATAGACAGTTGTGAAACTTCTTAGGAAATCTGGTTATGTAACACCCCCATTTTCACAATGCGTAACGGAATCCAAAATAGGTGGTACTTTAAAGCACAATACACCAAGATATAGAAAAACGTCTTAAAAGAGACGTTTACAAAACATGTGTTCAATTAATTAAAATCAGAGTAAATGTGTTTAGTCCCACAGAAATTGTAACCAAATTCATCACAACATTTAAAAAGTAATTATTTCAATTTAAAGACATTGTTTTATGAAAACAAGGAACACATTAACAAGCTTCTACACAAGCAACCACACGCACAAGACCTCCACTCCATCGTTTCCATCACCCTTGGTTACCTGAGATAAAACATGTTAAAAACATCAACAAAATTGTTGAGTGAATCCACAGAGTTTATAAACAATGAGTAAAACTTTGAACACACATATAGTTCTCAGGAAAAACATTGCAACGAATACAATGTATCAAATTCATTTCACGCATTAAGCTCATGACACCGATACCTTACCACTACATATATCTTTTCATATGTCTACAATTTGCCCCAAAACAAGGTATGATTGCCACATACCTACTCGTCTCCATACAAAATGTCTATTTGACAGGGTGTTCACCGTCAGATCTATACCCCGAACGGGGATGTCAAACCCAATAGATCAATTTAATGTACAAGCGTTTACCTCACTGGGTAATTAACGGTTCATGATATTAGGAACTTTGGCAATAGCGACTCATGCGGAAATATCTCATAATCGGGTCCAGCATACCATAAAATCACATGTGTTCGGTTTTCAAAAACAAGCATGTATCTCCCTCGTGGGTTTATAAAGCAATTAAAAGATTTAAAAGTATCCAATCAAACAACCCAACACGAGCAAACAACTTCACGTCTCAACCGCGACCTATATATTATAATATATAGAGGTACGTGACTACGAGAACATATATCATATAATCATAACTAGAATATATATATAATTATATACTACAACCTCCAAGTGCGACGCAAAATATTTATTTTGACGCACCAACAATGGTTCAATATTTACCGCAAAGTTTCTATTTTTAGAAAGTTGCCGAAAGTAAGGATAATATAAATCCAAAATAACATTTCATTATTATTTCACTAATTTAACCAATCTCTTGATTAACAAGACCAAACTCAAATGTTTACACAAGTTTGACTTTTAAAAGTCAATTTTCGTAGTTGACTTTTCCTATACAATTCAACTCAACTTTATTTGGCCAAAACATCTTCGTTTTTAAAAGTTACGAGACCCACTTTAAATAAAAAAGAACCTAAAAATATACTCTATCATTTTCCCAAGCTTAAAATAGATTTTAAAAGTTTCTCGACACACCACGCGGCTATCAAACTTTCTGCTCGAAAATACCATCTACAAAACCCATTAAAAAGCTATTTTTCACCCTCAACGACATCAAAAATACACCTAGCTATCATATCTCCGTCCACTAGACTCATCAAACTCGAGTTTGACTCACAAATATTTAGTCGACACACTCGCACTTGGATCTCTAGCAATAATCATATGCATGCAATAGATAAAAACAAAACGACGTCATGAGAGAGTTAGTATTAGCTTACAAACAAGTTTTACACAAGCAAAATCGACAAAAAAACTTTTGTTCGGCTTCCCTTTTTTGGTTCGAGACTCGTACGCAACCCAGCAACACAAACCAAAACTTTTATTTACCCCCAAGCTTCCAAAAACACTAGATTTACTACTTTTAAACACAACCTCCATCCCAAATCTTCAAGAAATCGACCCTAATTTAAACTAGCAAAATACTTGTTGCATGTTATATTTTCTAAGTGGGATGTGTTTAGTTTTTCACAAGTATCAAGAATATGTAGGTTGATCATAATGCATGTAAGTTTTTCGGCAATGGTGGTGGTAGTTGTGTGGTGACCGACGACAAGGAGAGGGGGGAGGGGTGAGTATGTGTTTTATTTTGGTAAAAATGGTAAGTATGTGTGTTATTTTTCCTTAAATAGTAGGACATCTTTGGGCTTTTGACACAATTAGTCCTCCCCTCTTTTCTAGTTTAGATATTTGACACATAGGTGTTTTTCTTAAGTAAAAACTGACCACTTATGTCTCGGGTTTATATTCCCGTGACTATTTTCTTTCATCCAAATTTAATTTGGTTTAGAACATTTAAATAAATGTTAATTTTCGTAAAATCAAGACTTTTGACACGCCTTTTACAAAAACACGAGGAAAGCCATGACACTAAAAATAAATATAATCACGCTCTCGGAGCAAAACATAAATATTTTTAACTCGCTCAGACGCTTAAATGAATAGAAAATTTTGAAACACAGCTTGTAATTTCCCAATAAATGGAAACTTTCTCCCAAACCGACTAAAATCATAACGATTATATCCAACTATATAGTAAAATAATTATCATGGCTCGAGGTAAGTTTGACCTGAAACTCGGGTTGTTACATTCCTCCAACCTTAAGGGAGCGCCATCCTGGTGCTTAGTTTGACTTATCCACTCTTTCATCTTCAGCAAAGAGGTTAGGGTACTTATTTTTGAACTAATCTTCACGTTCCCAAGTAAACTTTGGTCCTCTTTGCGAATTCTAACGAACTTTAATGATAGGAATCTGACTTTGCTTAAGTCGCTTAACCTCTTGATCTATGATTTCCACCTGATCTTCCATAAAGTGCAACTTATCATCAAGTTGAATCTCATCAGGTGGGATGATGAGATTTTCATCCGCTAAATACTTTTTAAGATTAGAAACATGAAACGTGCTATAAATCCCTTACAATTCTTCACGTAGTTCCAACGTGTAAGCCACCGGACCTACTCTCGCTAAAATCTTAAATGGTCTGATGTAACGTGGACTCAGCATTCTGCGTTTCCCAAAACAAATAATACCCTTCCAAGGCGACACCTTGAGCAATACCACATCCCCGACTTTAAATTCCAACGGCTTAGTTCTTTTATCCGCGTAGCTTTTCTAGCGGTCAACAAGCGGTTCTTAATTTACACAATCTTTTTTGTCGTTTCCTAAATCAATTCCGGACCTGTGAGTTGGCTATCTCTAACCTCACTCTAGCAGACGGGCGATCTACATTTCCGTCCATACAAAGCCTCGAATGACGCGGTCTTAATACTTGCGTGATAACTATTATTGTAAGAGAACTCGAGCAATGGCAAATATCGATCCCAACTACTAACAAAGTCAATCACACAAGCACACAATATATCTTCAAGCATTTGTATCGTCCTCTTGCTTTGACCATTCGTTTGAGGGTGGTAAGCGGTACTCATATCTAAATTTGTTCCTAACGCCTTCTGAAGCGATCTCCAGAATCTAGACGTAAAATGGCTATCTCTATCTGAAATGATTGATATAGGAACACCAAGCCTACACACAACTTCCTTTAAGTAAAGTTACGTTAGCTTCTCCATGCTATGCGTCTTCTTTATTGGTAGGAAATAAGCTGATTTGTTCAGTCGATCAATAATGACCCAAATCGAATCGTACCCACTCGGCATCTTTAAAAGTCCATAAACTAAATCCATAGTGATCCTTTCCCATTTCCACACAGGGATTTCAGGTTGCTGAAGTAGTCCAGAAGGTCTTTGATGCTCTGCTTTAACTTTCGAACAAGTCAAACACTTGCTTACATAGGTGGCAATATCAGCCTTCATATTCGGCCACCAATATAACTGCTTTAGATCTTGATACATCTTGTCAGATCCCGAGTGAATGGAGTACTTAGACTTATGCAACTCATGAATAATCAAGTCCCTCAACCTACCAAATCGTGGTAACTAGTCACGCTTTCCAAAACAACGAGTCCCATTGGGGCGAAACTCGAATATTTGCTTAATCAACCTTCCTAAATTTTCAGCCCTTACATTCTTCTTTTTCATAGCCTCCTTCTGGGCGTCAAGAATCTGCTTAGGTAAATTGTTGTGTACAATCATCACCAAAGCTCAAACACGTAATCGCTTAATCCTTTCCTTCTGACTTAAGGTGTCAGCCACTACATTTGCTTTTCCAGGATGATATAGAATATCAAAATCATAATCACTTAGAAGCTCAATCCATCTTCGTTGTCTCATGTTAAGCTCTTTCTGATTGAGAACGTATTGGAGACTCTTGTAATCAGTGAAAACCACACACTTTGTTCCGTACAAATAATGTCTCCACAACCTAAGAGCGAAAACAACGGCTCCCAACTCCAAATCATGGGTTGTGTAGTTCTCTTCATGGACCTTCAATAGTCGAGAAGCATAAGCTATAACCTTTTCCCGTTACATCAATATGGCTCCAAAACCTTTGAGTGATGCATCATAATATACTACAAAATCTTCCGTCCCCTCTGGCAACGCTAAGATAGATGCACTACACAATTTCTGCTTTAGTGTTTAAAAAGCTTCCTCTTCTTATTTACCCCACTTATACATCTTATCTTTTTGGGTCAACTTAGCCAGAGGCTTAGAAATCAGAGAAAACCCTTTAATAGTAACCAGCCAATCCAAGAAATTGCCTCACCTTCGTTGGTGTCGTTGGAGCAGCCCAATTCTTTATTGGCTCAATCTTGGCAGGATCAACATAAACACCTTTATTGTCAATCACATGACCGAGGGACTGTACCGAATTTAGCCAAAAGTAACACTTTGAAAACTTGGCGTACAATTCCTCCTTCTTAAGTAGCTCTAGGATAATCTTCAGGTGCTCTCCATGCTCTTCTTTATCCTTGGAATATATCAAACTATCAGCGATGAACATAATCACGAACTTATTAAGATATGGATTGCATACTCGATTATTAACTCCATGAGCACAGCAGGCGCATTGGTCAGTCCAAACGGTATCACTTCGAACTTAAAGTGACCATACCGAGTCCTAAATGCAGTAATTGGAATGTCCTCTTTAATGCGAAGCTGATGGTAACCTGATCGCAAATCGATTTTCGAGTACATGCTCGAACCTTGAAGTTGATCAAACAAATCATCGATTCTCAAAAGAGGATAACGATTCTTGATCGTCAGCTTGTTTATTTCGCGGTAATCAATACACATCCCAAAGGATCCATCCTTTAAAATTCTTTTGCTGGGCAAAACTCTGCAGTCGTCAATTGCTTCATTTTAGTCCATGGAATTTGGTTAACATTTTCCAATCCCATGGTTGTAACCTTAGAGTTCCACCAAGTCAAAGCAAGTCTTTGCAGTGTAGCGGCAGCGAACTTAACTTTCTTGCCTTCTGCACATTCACTGATTCCAAACACCATCTCAGTTTTCTTAAACCATCTTCGCCATTTGACAGCTTCTTCAGTACCATGAAAACAGTAAGGTTGCACTTCATAAACCCAACGAAAGTGCATTCACGGGTGGCAGGTGCCCCACCTTGTCCAGATCCGCCAGCACCGCTAGCATTAACTCGCCTAGCTCGATCAGCAGCCAAAGCCTCATTAACCCTCAAAGTGATCATTCGCTCGATGGCAGCCTGAGTCAGTGGTCTCGATTTTGGTGGCATGATTATGTCACGACACAAAAGAAAACCTCGATAAGCATTCATACCATGATATAATCATAACATGTATAAAGCAAATCAACCACAACATTAGCCACACAACATCAAGTAGTAATCAAAAGATAGTCATTCATTATTCATCACAAAGAGTTAATACTTAGTTGCATTGCTTCACAAAATGATACAAATCGTTACAACCAATAGCATCAAGTATACTAACTAAGGATTCAGTTTAGTGATTACATAATAAAAGATACTACCAATGAAACTAAACTACTAAGAGTCACGAGGGGATCCTCGCAGCTCAGATGATGGACTCTCCTCATCCTTGACTGGAACATCGATAGCCTCATTCGGTCTTTCTTCAAACACAACTCCCATACGAATCATCTCCTGATAGAATTCATAAGCTTGAACTCTAGTCCAATAGAGATCTCTCTCAACTCGTTCTTTCTGCATACGAAGAAGTGTGTTGCTTAACCTTGTTTCTTCTAATTCTTTCTTCAACTTCTTACACTCAACTCCTTCTTTAGCATTACCAAATTTTCTAACCAGATTCTCTAGTGCAGTCGCCCCTTCTTCCATACTAGATCGTACTTCATTACCCAAATCCAAAATTCAACTTACCATAATACTTATCCTTTGTTTTCCTTTTCTTTTCGACCAATGCATGGGCCGTCTCGCGACCACACACTCGTCTTGTAAGAGAAGCAATCTGACTAAAAAGAGAGTTAATGTCCCTCCTCATAAAACTAAGCAACAGACTATCACCATCCTTTCAAAGAAAAGTGGTTATAGATGACTCGCCTACCTCATGGACACTATTAGAAACAGTCTCATCCTCGGGCTCAACCATGTCCTCAACCTCAACCATATCTTCAGGCTCTGAATCAGAAGCAGGTAGTGGTGGATTAAGAGGATCCGCCTCTTCATAAGGAAATGTCAACTCTGGTTCATTCTCTTCTTCCCCAATGTCTACTTCCATATCTTCTTCTTCTTATTGAGGTTCTTCCTCCTCAAACTCATCTTCTTCTTTGAACTCTTCTTCTTCTCCCGGTTCCTCGTTCTCATCGACTAAGGCAGGCTCGAGAATAGCGGGAGCAAGATCGGGTTGGTTCGGCTCGACCTCGAGTAAGTCATCAACATGATCGGGAGGAAATACGTTCACTATGATAATCTAAAAATTACATAATAATATTTTATAATAATTTTATTTGAATATTATTATTAAAAATAACAGTTGCGTAATTATGCAACAAACGACTCTGCTTTCAAACAAGCCTAATAGTCAACATATCTCAAATATATAATAGTATATTTATTATATAACCGCATAACAATCATGCACCCAACACGTGCAAAAATATTTTAACAATCAGCAAAAAGATTTTAGCAATCATGCATCCAACACGTGCAAAAACATTTTAAGAATCATGCACCCAACACGTGCAAAAACATTTTAGCAATCATGCATCCAACACGTGCAAAAAAATTCAAAGAGAAAACTCTTTTCATCAGTAACCAAAGGTAACAAGGAGTCTTGGCAAGTGTAGAAGAGTTATAGTTTAGGTTTTTAAAACTCGACCTAGTTCTCTATAACCTTAGGCTCTGATACCAATCAGTAACACCCCCATTTTCACAATGACTAGCAGAATCCACAATGAGTGTTACTTCAAATCACAATACACTAAGATATAGAAAAACGACTCAAAAGATACGTTTACAAAACATGTGTTCCATTAATGAAAATCAGAGTAAATGCGTTTAATCCTACAGAAATTGTAACCAAATTCATCACAACATTTGAAAAGTAATTGTTTCAAATTTAAAGACATTGTTTTATGAAAACATGGAACACATTAGCAAGCTTCTATACAAGCGACCATACGCACAAGACCTCCACTCCATCATTCCCATCACCCTTGGTTACCTAAGATAAAACATGCTAAAAATGTTAACAAAATTGTTGAGTGAATCCACATAGTTTATAAACAATGTGTAAAACTTTAGACACACGTATAGTTCTCGAAAAAACATTACAATGAATACAATGTTTCAAATTCATTTCATGCATTGAGCTCATGACATCGATACCTTAACACTACACATATCTTTTCATATGTCTACAATTTTCCCCGAAACAAGGTATGATTGCCACATACCTACTCGTCTCCATACAAAACGTCCTTTTGACAAGGTGTTCACCATCGAGTCTATACCCCGGACGGGGTTGTCAAACCCAATAGATCTATTTAATGTATAAGCGTTTACCTCACCAGGTAATTAACGGTTCATGATATTAGGGACTTTGGCAATAGCGACTCATGCGAAAATATCTCATAATCGGGTCTAGCATACCATAAAATCACATGTGTTTGATTTTCAAAAACAAGCATGTATCTCCCTCGCGGGTTTATAAGACAATCAAAAGATTTAAAAAGGCGAGGCTATGAACTCACCTTAAGCAAAAGTATCCAATCAAACAACCCAACACGAGCAAACAACTTCACGTCTCAACCGCGACATATATATAATATATAGCGGTACGTAACTACGAGGACATATATAGCAGCGCAAAATATTTATTTCGACGCACCAATAATGGTTCAACATTTACCGTAAAGTTTCTATTTTTAGAAAGTTGCCGAAAGTAAGGATAATATAAATCCAAAATAATATTTCATTATTATTTCACTAATTTAACCAATCTCTTGACATAACAAGAGCATACACAAATGTTTACAAAAGTTGACTTTTAAAAGTCAATTTTCATAGTTGACTTTTCCTACACAATTCAACTCAACTTCATTTGGCCGTAAAATCTTTGTTTTTAAGAGTTACGAGACCCACTTTATATCAAAACGAACCTAAGAACACACTTTATCATTTTCCTAAGCTTAAAATAGATTTCAAAAATTTCTCGACATGCCACGCGCCTGTCAAACTTTCTGCTCAAAAACACCATCTACAAAACCAATTAAAACGTCATTTTTCACCCTCAACGACATCAAAAATACACCTAGCTATCCTATCTCCATCCACTAGACTCATCAAACTCGAGTTCGACTCACAAATATTTATTCGACACACTCGCACTTGGATCTTTAGCAATAATCATATGCATGCAATAGATAAAAACAAAATGACATCATGAGAGAGTTAGTATTAGATTACAAACAAGATTTACACAAGCAAAATCGACAACAAAACTTTTGTTCGGCTTCCTCTTTTTGGTTTGAGACTCGTACGCAACCCAACAACACAAACCAAAACTTTTATTTAACCTCAAGCTTCCAAAAACACTAGATTTACTACTTTTAAACACAACTTCTATTCCAAATCTTCAAAAAATCAACCCAAATTAAAACTAGCAAAATACTTGTTGCATGTTATATTTTCTAAGTGGGACGTGTTTAGTTTTTCATAAGGATCAAGAATATGTAGGTTGATCGTAATGCATGTAAGTTTTCCGACGATGGTGGTGGTGGTTGTGTGGTGACCGACGGCAAGGAGAGGGGGGGTGAGTGTGTGTTTTATTTTGGTAAAAATGGTAAGTATGTGTGTTATTTTTTCTTAAATATTAGAACATCTTTGGGCTTTTGACACAATTAGTCATCCCCTCTTTTCTAGTTTAGATATTTGACACATAGGTGTTTTTCTCAAGTAAAAACCGACCACTTATGTCTCGGGTTAATATTCCCATGACTATTTTCTTTCATCCAAATTTAATTTGGTTTAGAACATTTAAATAAATGTTAATTTACGTAAAATCAAGACTTTTGACACACCTTTTACAAAAACACAAGGAAATCCATGACACTAGAAATAAATATAATCGCGCTCTCGGAGCAAAACATAAATATTTTTGACTCTCTCAAACACTTAAACGAATAGAAAATTTGGAAACACAGCTCATAATTTCCTAATAAATGGAAACTTTCACCCAAACAGACTAAAATCATAGCAATTATATCCAACTATATAGTAAACTAATTATCATGGCTCGAGATAAGTATTGACCTGAAACTCAGGTTGTTAGAGGTTACGTATTTAGTAAATGATGAAAGTTTCTGATATTGAGGCTCAGGAGAAAAAGGCTGATCGTAATTTTACATACATATAAAATAATATACTTATAGAGAAATTAAGGAAATCCCCAAGTATCCCTTGGACAATTCCACTCACAAAGATATATATATAGAATACGTATAATAAACCGGGCAAGTATGATCACCCGGGTCGTTATCCCCAATGACTAGTGAAATTGAAACCACGTTTAGGTTCGGATCCTGATTTGAATGGAGCAAAGTTATTTGATTTGAAAAATAAAATTGAACAATTAAACAAATACGGAAAAGCAATTATAAAGCAAATTTGACTAAAATTTAACCCTAAAATTGTAAACTAAAATTTCACTAAATAAAGAAAAATTCCCGAAAATTATTAAAAATAAAAGCCCTAATTTTTATCTTTTTATAAAAGTTTAATTAAACTAATTAAAACTTAACCCTAATTATTAATTAAAACTTAATAAACTAATTTAAAACTTAACTAATGCACTAATGGTGCAAAGGTCTAGGAGACTTTTAGAGAAACTAACAGACTAACGGAGGGACTAATTTGAAAAGCAATTAAAATCGAAAAGTTACACTTTCTACCCTAAGAATCTATCCCGACAGCAAACTAAGACCCGAATTAAGGTGAAATTTGAAAAGTGCTTAAAATGAAAAACTCAAAGAAGCAAAGTTGTAAAGGAAGCTAAGGGGAACAAGATTAATAAAGGCTACTTGGGCTGAAACTCACAAATAAGCTCACAAAGAGCTTATCTTTAAGCTGTTACAGAAAGGAGGGTTTATCCCTTGGTTTTAGAAAATAAGCTATAAGAAACTCAAAACTAGATCAAAATGAAAAAGGAAAGAAGTCCTAAAGAGCTTAAGATGTGCTTAATCTAAGAATGCAAAGAAATCAAAGCTTAAACTACTCTTATGCTACTGAAATTGATCAAGAAGTAAGCAAACTCAGGAAATAAGCAAAGTAACACAAAATCCAAGTAAGCTAAAAACCTTAATAAGCTAAACTAGACTCTAAAACTTTAAGGACTTACCAAACTACTATTTATCCATCTAAATAAGCTATAAATTCTAAACTTAAAAGCTGAATTAACAAATTTAGACTTTACTTAAGTTCCTACTGTTTTTGGAATTTTCAGGTTTTTTAAGACTTTTGACAGCAAAATAAGCTAAGACAATAAGCTAGAAAACAAAATTTAAGACTTAAACTAAATTAAGCTATATGAAAACTTAAATCCTACTGAATTTTATAAGCTAAATCCTAAAATTACTGATCTAAATTAAGCTGAGAACACAGCAGTACTAACTGAGGTTAGTACTGCTAGTGTGAAAATTCAGCAGTACTTTGAGAGTACTGCTGATGCAATTTGACTTTTGAAAACGTAATGAGTAATGAAATAAGCTAGAAAACTGAAACTAAAAACTTAATAAGCTATAACTAAAACTTAATTCCTACTTAATTTTGAAAAGCTAAAATTTATACTAACAGTACTAACTTGTGAAGGCAGTACTAACTTTTTAGTTAGTACTGGTAGTGTAAAGAGTCAGCAGTACTAACTTAGGTTAGTACTGCTAGTGCAATTTTGAGACTGCACTAAACCAAACACCCTTGTACCATTTTGACAGGATTTAGAAAAGCTTTTTAAGAGAAATTTGATGCACAAAAACTAATACCAGATAAAAACTAGCTTAAAACAAACTTAATAATCATGATTAAACAACTGAATAAGTAAGATCTTAAGATTTTAACTAATTAAACTAATGTTTTTGGATTTTATGAGTTTTTATAACAGAAATTATCAACTAATGATCTATAACTATTGAAGTAAAAACAGATGAAAACAAATAACTAAATAGCACTAGAAGAGATATTTGAACACTAACAAGCAAAGAGATTAAGCAAATAAACAGATCTAAACATAGCAAGCAATAATATCATTATTTAAAACTAGAATTTTAGGAAAATGAAAGAGAAACTTACAAACTCCTCTAGCTGAACAAGAGGACCAATAAAGGCAGCTACAAGCTCCTTCTATTAATAAGCTAAGGTTATAAGTCCTTGGGGATCACTCCAAGGTAGATTCCCCTTCCAAAAGCTTGGATACAATAAGATCCATATGAGATTAAACTGATTTAAGGTTTAGATAAGGTTAATTCTAAATTCAAACAGCTCTATTTCAGCTTATAGACTGAAAGAACTTAACATTAGCTTATTGAGACAACTTGGCTTATTAAGAGAGCTTATGACTTTAAATGAGAGCTTAGAAAATGAGATTTAAAACACTAAAAGCTGAATTTCATTAACTAAAGAGGCTGATTACATTACTTGAAAAAGGAAAATTACATTTAAGAAAAGCACGAATTTAAGCTAGACTAAATTACTAAAAACTAGATAAAAAAAACGTAAAAACTAGATCTAGATTGATTATTATTTTTTGTGTGTGAGAGGGGAGGCCTATTTATAGTGCCAAGCTGAAGCTTCTAGGCCCTCTGAGCTCCCATCAATCTCTGCCATCCAATCCATCAATCATTGGGGCTAAATTTTGAGCCGTTAGATCAAATTGGGCATCTACCTGGGATTGCCAAGCGTGGCATTCGTTTGATATGACATTGTGCTAGTTTGTGAGTGAGTTAAGCACAAACCCACCAACTATTTGTGCTTCTTTCTTTGTTGACGTGGCTCTTGAGCTTGAGCTAGGATAAGTATCCCCTTGATTAGACTAATTTGTCCTTGCATTTGTGCTTGAGCTTCCTTGAATTGACCATCGCACCCTCTAATTTTGATTTGCCCCTTGTTTTACCATAGGGGTGAAAACGGGGGAGACGATGAATAGTAAATGGGGTTCCCGCTCCTTTTTTGACAGTTAAAACTGTTGGAGTTTGGGAAGTTAACACATTTGGCCCCTCTCTATCATTTCCTCTTTTTAAGTTATAAAGAACTTTCGAAAATAGCAAGATTGGTCCCTGGAGATGTTATAAAAGGAAACTTGGCAAAGGCTTTGGGCTTTTGGAGCTTCGGCTTTGTACTCTTCTGATTCTCGTGTCCGGGCTAGCTCGTTTTTTGAATGTTTTTGGCTTATCCATACCTGCACACACAAAACACAAATACAAGCATATTTTTGCCATTTTTGGTCTGTTTTGGGTTTAATTGGGTCTTTTTAGGTACAAACGGATATGTGTATTTTACACTTATCAAAATTCCCCAAACTAAACGATTGTGTGTCCTCACGCAATATCACATGCCTTATAACCAAATACCTCTAAAATTTCCCAAACTAAACCTTTGAAAAGTAGCAAAGATTTAAGAGATCACAAGTTATAAAACACCCGACTTCCCATTTTCTAAGATTTTTCTCTTTTTATGATTTTTCTTGATAATTAACTACCTAACTACAATTTATTTGTGTTTGACATAATGTAATGTTTTCATTACCTCTTTGGTAACTTTTAGGACCATAGAACAAAAAGCACAATTAAGTGTCTAAAAGATAACTTCACCATCCCCGATTTTTCACTTTTCCTATGCCAAGCTTAAAAATAAGATCATCGTTAATTTCAAGTCATGACACTAACACTACTCATAAATACTAATTGTGTACTTACTTTTCCTCCCGCAAATCCTACTTTTGTATCTCAAGATTTTACTTAAGTCATATACCTGAAGGCTCTTTAAGACTTTTGTTTCGATACTTATTAATTCCAAAAATAAAGCGTAACGGTTAAGAACGCAATAATTAGCTCCTAGCCCTTTTCAAAAGATCAAATGTTATCAAGATTAAAGTCCACATCAAGGCAACCAAAATTTGGCTTTTATTAGGCTACTTAAGCAAGGCACCATTCATGTCATATACCCTAAGGCTCTTTAAGACAAGAATGAACCAATCTTATTTGCACCATATAACCCTTAGGCTCTTTAAAGTACAAAGTAAGACAAAAATAAAGCAACGTTATTAAACCTCAGTCCTTTTAGTAGGCTACAGACATCCGCCACGGCTGCCGACACGATTACAAACAGATTTCGACTTCGATTATATAAGGTTAAAACCGGTGGCCTTTTATCTCGAAGCCACTTGATAGCGAGTCGAACAAGAGGTTATTCTACTTATTATGACACTGGACCCTACCTTATATGAAAACTCCAACATCGCGCCACGCCTAATCCGACACAGTGAAGTAATCTGGCAAGAGATACTTATTTATAATTATTTTTTTATTTTTTTTATTTATTTTATTTTTTTTATAACTTTTTTAAGAGCCCAAATTAAGTATTTCCTTGATGTAATACTCCATCCTAATCACAAAAGGAACTAAATATAACTTCTATTAGCTAAATATTACCAAAAAACCAACAAGCTCTATTTATTAAACATTTATATTTAGAGTGAAACAAGCTAATGGGAGAAAAAGCCCACAATTAACACATATGAGCTGAAAGAAATCCAACTTATTCTACTTAAATGTCATGACTTATAAAAAACACTAACATTTCTTGTACTTCCACAAAAGAAATTTGCAATATACTTAGGCCTTATAAAATCCAACATCTCATATTTAAAACTACTTGGGATTATCAAATATCACAAGTTTTTCTTTTACCTAATGATTTCAAGTCTAAGCATGATAAAGTCTACATGAGACTAGCACAAACTATCATCATTAATTGTTAAGGAAGAAAGCTAGAACTCTACACGTACGATCGGGTCAAAAATTACTTCTTATTCTTAACAGCGGAAAACCTACATTTTTGTTTTAACACTTTTTTTTTTAAAAAAAACACTAAAAGCTTAAAATTTTTGCTATTTTTTGTGGGAAAAACGGGTACGTGAGAACAAAACAATAAGCAAGCAACATCAAATCGATAGATTCCCTTCCCCAAACTAAAATGAAACATAGTCCCAGGTTTAAAGTCGGTTTTCTTCTACTTAAAACTAAGGCCGTTTCAGGTATGCAAAGATAAACCGTTAATCGATAATGATGGAAAGGATATGGATCTCCTCCAAACAAATTTCAACATCAAAGGATAAGAAGCTCGAGTAGAACGGGATAAATCAACCGAACACGAGAGGCTTCGAAGTAATTGTTGGGAGAATCCTGCAAAAATAACAGCAACAAACATCGAGAAATCGGAAGAGAGACACAACCTCTCTCAAACACAACACATTAGATAAACGAAAAGCATGGGGTGAACTCCCACGAAGCGGCTTGTTTTTGTCACCGAGTCGCAAACTCGACTCGATCCCTGAATTTATTTGTCCTTAGGGAAAGTCTGGAGTCCGGTATAAACCAATGGTGGTGTCATCCGCTCCATAGTAGTGCTTAAGACCGGTGGCAAATTGACTTTGAAATTAGATCCTCGGCATAGAGACAACTTGCAGTCCATAAGGATAAACTTCCGGTGATTGTGAAAGTCCGGACCATTCGGACTTGAGCTTTCCAGAGAAAATCTTTAATCGGGAGTTGAACAGAAGGACTTGATCACCAACATTGAAAATTCGGTTCTTTATCTTGGAATCGTGTAGCTTCTTTGTCTTCTCCTTATAGATTAGCGAATTCTCGTAAGCTTGATCTCGAAGCTCGCTAAGTTCATGAGTTTGAAGCCTTTCGAATGATCCGCGCCGCGAGGTCTTTAATCGAAGTTGGCATGCTTGAGAGCCCAATATGCTTTGTGTTCTAGTTCAACTGGTAAGTGACACGCTTTTCCATAGACT
Source organism: Tanacetum coccineum (assembly GCA_026074375.1). NCBI lineage: Eukaryota > Viridiplantae > Streptophyta > Magnoliopsida > Asterales > Asteraceae > Tanacetum > Tanacetum coccineum. The sequence continues at coordinate 551 of BQNB010010838.1, read as the reverse complement.
AACTTATACGGAGTACATCCAATAGGAGTCTTGTAAGCGGTTCTAAAACCCATAAAAGCATCATCTCATTTTGTCCAGAACCGATGAGGCACAAAACGGTTTCTCCTACCGTCCTCGGGTCCGAAAATCTTTGAGACATCGAATCGTGATGTTCCAAACTTGACCACGTCGTTTAGGTGGTAGATCGAAAGACGATGGGTGACACCATATTTAGACATAACTTTATCAAATTTGTCGTTACAAAAATGGGTCCCACGATCGCTTATGATTGCTCTCGGAGCACCGAATCGAGAGAAAAGGGATTTTAAGAACTTAACAACTACCCTAGCATCGTTGGTAGGGAGCGCTTTTGCTTCAACCCACTTTGAAAGATAATCGACGGCTACTAGAATATATTTGTTACCCCTGGACGATGGAAACGGTCCCATAAAATCAATTCCCCACAAATCAAAAATTTCACAAACTTAGATTACATTTTGAGGCATCTCATCACGTTGAGAGATTTTGCCTTGCCTTTGACAAGCATCACAAGATTTGATCAATTCGTAGGC
>BQNB010010837.1:5000-82931 GCA_026074375.1 Tanacetum coccineum | reverse complement strand
TGAGGCTGCCCGCTGCTGACCCTTAGGTACATCCTCATCCTCTCCTAAACCAAAACCCTCATCCCTCATACCAGGATCCTCATCCCCCGCAGCAGGACCCTTGTCCTCTGCGCCCTCGCTCCCACTTTCAGAATCCAAACTATCCTCCTCATCTCCTAACTCATTTGCCTCACTATCAGTACTCAATACAAGCTCAGAGGTACCTCTATACCTCTTCCGAACTGGAAGGGTAGGTGATGGGGATGGTAAACTTTCGTAAGGGGACCTAAACCTCTTACGGAATGCTACATCAGACATAGCCGCTACCTCTGCTATACGGGCAGAGCAGCTAGGTGACATCGCAGGCTGAACACGCACAGCCATACGTGCGGTCCTAAGAAGAGATAGAACTGAAACGGGTGTATCATGGGTAAGCGGGTGATCTGGTGAAAGTGGTGTGGTGGAATCCGATGACGTGGATCCCGCACCAGATGTCTTAAAACTCTCTGACTCCTCAACATGACCAACAGGTGATACTACGGTGTGAGGTGACTCGGGTGACTCAGTCCCAAGGTCCTCAAAAGGCTCAGACTCAGTGTCTGTCCCAACTAGATAAGCCTGCCTAATGGCCTCATAGGGGTCCTATGGCAATGGTACTGGCACTCGGGAGCTCTGAGCTCCGTTAGCCTGGGTGGAACTCTCTAGGTCAACAAACACTAGGGTAGACATCCTGTGATAACACGGTAAAAGGGTATAAGTACAAAATATTTTTATCCAAATTATTAGCATCATTATTGCTTACGTATACAAATCATCATAACGTTTGAAATTAGACATTCGTAACCATATATATACATATATATCTATCCTTATATATATATTAAATATATCAGGGAGAATACGAACAACAAATAATCATCGACCAAGCTTGGCACCAACGGGCACCACTGGTCATTGCACCAAACACATACTCTACAAAAACATATCATCAAATCACGTCGCTACCTGCGATAATTTCCACTAAAACCCTCAAGGCAATATGCAACCTATTTAAGGCAATAGGGCAACTACAGGCCAATCCTTCCGTCCAATGCTTGCGCAACTAAGGCAGCATGGAAAACCAAAATTGAACCTAATCATTTAAGGCTCGTACTACTATAGCCACATGGCAACACAAATCAACCATCAACCCAATGCATGCATAACCAAGGCATCATGGAACCATCAATCAACTATCAATCCTATGTACGCAACTAAGGCTACATAGATACCATAAATCATCTAACAATCCAATGCACGTAACTAAGGGCGACACAGATATCACAAATTAATCAATTCTAATGCTCGTAACTAAGGGCAACATAGATATCACAAATCAATCATTTCCAATGCTCGCAACTAAAGGCAACATGGATATCACAAATCAATCCATTCTAATGCTCGCAAAGCATTCCCACATCTCAACACTCGCAAGTGTTCTTATCACTTTACATCTTATCATTTTTAGGTGGTCACACTATTTACACTTCCCTTCCCTCCCCCTAACATAGCTTTAGAAAACTAACCCCATCATTTTATAGTCCTTAATGAATTAAGCATAGTTGATCAGGCTATACGAAATTTAGGAATAATACCATGAACTGCTCGGTTTTATTAAAAATAGACTCCACTTTCTGGTTATAGTTGCGCTTTTTATTTTATAAAAACTGGCATTCTCTATAACCTTGGCTCTGATACCAATCTCTCATACCCCGTCGGTGGCGGAAATACAGGATGCGACGATACCTTTCATCGCACAAGATACATGATCATACACTTTATGATTTACATTCATAAAACTGATGTTTACAGAATTTTACAAGTTAAAGCTTATCATAATTCAAACCACGTCCATCTCTACCCAGTCCCCTTGGGTTACATCTTTTCTCTTCCAATATCAATCACATACCTTTGATTTTGACATCTTTCACTTCACCTGAAAATGATACTTGAAAACGTCAACAATAATGTTGGTGAGCTCGTAGGTTTGACCTTAAACCCAAAAGTTGTGCCAATATTTCAACAGTGGACAATAGTGCTATATGACAGTGAATATATGCAAACAACCTTAGCATCACCGCTAATCAATAACCATATGTCACTTACGCACCTAAAGGGCCTACCAGCTGGAGCACTAAAATTAGGGCAGGACCACACACAAACCTGGGTAGGCGTACCCATCCGCTCCAATAATCACACAAATACTAGGTAGGCGTACCCATCCGATCCAATAATCTCACAAACACTGGGTAGGCGTACCCATCCGATCCAAACAATCATGCATCACATAATATTCACATAGCAGTCATAAGCACATAACTTGTCCCAAAAACAAAACCACATTTCGCACAGATCAATTCAAAACATTTCAAAACACATTTGAGTATCATTTTCCCCCAACGGAAAAACCAGTAAAAAGTGGGGCTACGAGAACTCACCTCAAGCAAGTCTTTAGCAACCAAATCTCAATCACACAAGCAAATGCAACGACGCCCGCACACGACCTAGTCCAGTTAATGTCCCAATTTAATCATCCAATTCCAAAACAATCTTCACGTTTGATGCATAGAGTTTAGACGCGTTGTACAATTACCCAAAACAATTTAGTGGTGTGATGGTTGACGACTTAACTCCACAATCATATCAATCTCATTCCTCGATAATACATACTTATACTATTTAGCGTAAATAGATAAGTAATATAATAAATATTTATAATTATTAATTATAAATATATCTCGACAAGTCCATTCGGTACACCTTAGTCACTTCAAAATAATCATTATACGGTTGAAAATGAAACGTTTACTCATAATAAACACTTTAGAGAAGTTTCGAGAAAAATTATATTTTTCGTCTTTTAGTGAATTTATTAAATAAATAAAATAAAATAATTAAATATTATTTTATTATTTAAAATCAAAAATCATGTTTTTAAGAAATTTTCTAAGTATAAACTTTTTACGAAATTTCGACATGACTCGTACGTTTATACAACGTTTTCCAAGGTTTCAAACCTTATTTTCAACATTTTCACAAATTCAACACTTTTTGACAAAATTCCAAAATCTCAATCGTTAACGCTTACCAACACGTTTTTCCCAAAATATCGTTCAATATCACTTCGTAAATACATTTTCACTTTCAAAAGTCCATCAAAATTCTCATAACTACTACATATCGCTCAACAAGGGTCCATTAGGACATATATAAGTCCAAAATACTATTTAAGTCCAAAACCAAGGTCCATTTACATATATAAGTATATACTTATATGTAGAAATAATCCGGACCACAATAAGCCCTCCCATTAAGCCGCGGCTCAAATAAATTTATTGGGTCGTGAGTCCATAAACTCCAAAATACATATATTAAGCTTTAAAATAAGCTATTAAGTTACGTATCGCTTTTGGTTACTACCATAAGCCTCAAAATAGTCCACAACATATGTCATAACACAAAAATAATCAAAATCACTTTCCTAGTGATTTTGGGAATCCATTCGTGGCCTATAAGCCCAAATAAGCCAAGAAATAGCTTAAAAATAAGCCCGAATAAGCCATACAAGCTACTATAAAAAAGCAGCATCATATATTATTTAACCATCACGACCACGACATCAAAATTACAAAAATCCTCTTTTTCCTTTTCTTTTTACACGAACTAAACACCCTCTTTTTCTTTAGTTTCACTTCTAAAAATCAATTTTCACAATGATCAACTTGTACAACTAACATCTATGCATCAAAATAAACCCAAAAGGACAAACGAAATTCAAGTTTGAAAACTTACAAGAAAATCTTCAAATTTGTAGATTTTCACACGAACCGAACAACCCAAACATTGTTTAAATGAATAACCAAACACTAGAATCAACCCCAAATATTTATGTCTTCATGTTTTCTTGATCAAACTTTAAAAATTATAAGAGTGTGTGTGTTGTAGGTGCGGACGAACACAAGAGAGAAGGGAGAGGATATTTTTTTGATTTTAAAAATAAACTATGTGTAAAAATTAGGATAAGGAAAGCATCTTATGTACAACTTGGACAAGGTTAGCTAAAATTAAGTCACCTTGTCTCCCTAGTCTTCTTTTGACTGGCCTTGGTTTCCCATAGGGTCTCGGGCATTTCTTTTCGTGTCGGGATCACTTAAATACTCGTAAAACTCAACCGTAAAATTTACCCCAAAGTTAATTAGCATTTTTATTCACTTTAAAAATACTTTTTCATTAACCTAGAGTATTTACATGACATATTTTCACTTTACACCCTTCAAAACTCATTTGGACATTAACGGACGTGTCAGACTCGTTTTTTGGCATTTCTCAAAATTCACTAGTCAAACCACCCGGAATACACATAACACAATAATACCTTCCAAAAGGGATTATTAATCACAATAAACCACAATTCATCACATATCTCATAAAATCACCACCATCAACACGGTACAAAAATCTGAATAAACTGACAAAAGTCAAATAGTCAAAGGACTATAAATGAAATATTCAGAACACAAAAGGGCAAAGGTTATAGTTTCCATTGATGGAGATTTTTTGGTGTTTGAGAGAGGAAAAATGAAGTGTTTTGAATTTGAATGAGGTGTGTAGATGAGTGGGGATGTTTGAAATTTACAGAGAAAAAAATGGGAGTTGGGTTTAACCGTTTTAGAGTGGGTTGAGGGAGTTTAAATAAAGTTGTTGGAAGCCTCTAAATTTTGGATTTTCGGAGTTGGGTTTGACCGTTTTTGAGTGGGTTGAGGAGTGGGGATGTTTAAAATTTATAGTAATACAAATAAAAAGAGTTTTAAGTTCACATAAAATGTTATAGTAATACATGCAATACCTGGAAAATTATTACTATTGCACTAAGCTCATGTAATCAAAGACTTAATTAACGTAATTATGTATCTATGTTGCCCCGATAGCGGACTTATCAAGCACCTAGTATTACCTTAAATGTGTGACACCCCTAAAATAGTTGTAGCGGAAGGTAACCGAGTCATGACTTCATAGTTTAAAGATACAAGATAGAAAGAACGACCTCTAAATGATCGAGTCGTTAAAATATACGTTTGATTTCTTAAGACCTTATAAGACACTGTAGTGAAAATAGATTTGCCAAAGGGTTTAATTTTTAACACTACAAATCTACAAAGGTGATATGAAATAATGCATGTTATGATAAATATAAGTAAATTAGGGTATGATGAAATGCTTACACGAAATGGTCGTGTTTGGAGGTCAAGAAGTGCACAAGAACCACACAAAAGCTTTAGAAAACCCTAATTTGAAGTACCAAAACCCTAGATTTTCTTATAAACCCTTAATGAAATTTTAAACCCTTGCTTTGAACCCTGTATTTCTGTCGAAATGTTAATAAAAAGGGCAGTCTGTTGTGTGTTTGAATGAGGTGAAAGAACTAGCTAGCAAGGTCTTCTTAGTCTAGTGACGGAATGCCTTCAAAGATGTTTCTTGTTATATGCGGGATCTGAGACGGAACTTGAATGTTTTCTCTGGAGGGGCAAACTTGAAAATTTGTTCTTTTAAGGGGGCGATATACACGACAATGAAATTTTTGTATAAAAAATGACAAATCATAAAAGGCTATAAAATATACATAGGGTTGATAATTTTTGGAGGGCAACAAGTCCACAACCCCCCTCGGTCCCTTCTAAGTTCCGTCCCTGCACAGGATAACCATGATTATACGTAAAGTCAAATATTCACGTGTTTAAAGTAAAACGTTCAAGTTAATAGATAAAGGTGGTGAGTAAATAGGCTAATTAGGGGTGGCTCAGCACCCACTAGTCCTCCAACTAGCTCCACCCTTGATCCAGAGATGGTTCTCGATATGCGCGGGATAACCTAGCTAACGGTTAAACGTAAAGTCTATTATTTACTTGTTTAAAATATATATAACGTAAAGTCTATTATTTACTTTCCTTTTAAACACAACATTATTTTTTTATTCTTCACTTCCTTTCACAAATCTATGCTGGTTATTTTTTTATTCTTGAGAACACAAATCTATCCTGGTTGTTTCTATCAATTCTTTAGGACACCATTTGCTGGTTTTATTTATATATAGTTTCGTTACATATCTATTTTCCGCACACGAACCTTTTTAAAATGTCTGACAACATACCATTGGAGATTCAAATGGAAATCATGCAAAGACTTCCTATAAAGTCTTTACTTCAGTTCAGAACTGTTTCAAAGACATGGAAGTCTTTCATAGATAGTTGGAAATTCATTGTTTCTTACGGTGTTCGCCCGAGTAAGCCTTCTCGTCTTCTTGTATCCTTTGAGGAAGATGAAGTTGTCAGAAATTATTTATGTTTATTAGCTGATGATAATTTTTCTTCAACCCAGAGCAACACATTCCTCCATCTTTTTGTTATTTAAGGTCAAATCCTATCAATGGATTATATCGCACTTATAATATTAATGGTAGTTCGCACGGATTGTGGTGTTTTTTTCTTATAAGTTTGTTACTCTTTGGAACCCATCAACAAAAAAAACAGTTGGTATATATGTCCCTTATGGGCCTACTAAAGCATGCCGCGAAAAAATTACTTTTGTTTTTGGTGTTCATCCCTTAACTTTTGATCCTACCATTATAAGGATATCATATCCGGTATCGAAAGGAGGACTGTGGGCTGTGTATTTATATACATTGAGATCCAGGTGTTGGAAGACGCTTCCGCCCATATATCTTCCACGTGAATCAATCCGGCTAAAACGGTCAAACCACATTGCTATTGGCTATTTTATGTATTGGACTGCTAGAGAACGGATTGTTTTTGCTGATGGTGTTTTAAACAAAACTTATATGTTTGTTTCACTTGACTTGAATACCCATAAATTTCAAGTGATAAACATATCTAACCGTTTAAGAGTCCATCTCCCAAAACCTTTCTATATGTGTAAGCAGCTGGGAGAGTCTATTGTTATTTATGGAGACGAGATAGGGGATGATTATAATTATTCGTTGCATGGGTGATAGAGGTCAAATGTGGTTCCATAACATCATTCAAAAGGTTATTCAGCATTGACACCCGTCGCAGGTTAAAGTTAGTTGGATTTACAAAGAACATCGAACCTATAGTTGAAGTATATAAGACCCCCTATCTTTTAACTCACACACTTGAAGTCTACTAACCTCTGTCACAAGAATTTCGTCCTCTTGGTTTAGAAGGAGACGAAAGTTCCTTTTTTATCAGCTCCTACAATGAATCAATAATTTTGTCTACTAATAAGGATCTTTTTATATATTACTCACCTCCTACAACCAGTGGCGAAACTTAGAAATTAGATGACGGGGTGAAAAAAAAATCTTAACAAAAGTCGTTGTAAAAACAAAGATGAGGAAGAGATGTAAGGTTTTTAAATTGTTTTGCTAACCGATTTTATTTGGTGAATCGTAGAGGGAATCGCTATATATGTCTACTCATCTGGAGCGGAGTATTATGTTTGCTAGTGTGTCATTTTTGGTTTGTTCGTAGTTTACGTAATTAGATGGTTTCATGTATTTCGCATAAGTTTATGAATTTAAACTATGTTCAATGTCACTAATACAAAAAATGGTATTGGTCACACCAAAAATGTGTGACTATATACATATAGTCACACACGCGAAAAGTTTCGTGTGTGACAAAAGGTCGCGCGACCGTAGGTCACCTACGGTCACGCATTCGAGTTAGTCACACATAAGAAAGCTTTAGTGTCCGTATCCATGTTTTTTGTGTGACTAAATAGGTACAATTTAGTGATCGTAAACAATGTACAACCAACAAAGCATGTTTTTTTTGTATATTTAGTCACATACAATTAAACATAGAGTGGCCAAAAGTGTTAATATGTGTGACCATATGGTGTTTAAAGTGAAGAAATGTATATTTTGTGTGACTATTGTTCATCCAATGGCCACATGAATTTTATGTTTGTGTGACCTTTTGTAATATTTAGTTTTAGCCACAACAAATCATGTTTGTTTGGCTATTAGTCCACGATACAACTAGCAAAAGTGACCAAAAGTGTTTAAATAAGTGGACCATATGTGTATAAGAATTGAAAAAAATCTGTATTTTGTGTGACTATTGATCATCTAATGGCCACATGAATTTGAGGTTTGTGTGACCTTTTTGTAATATTTAGCCACACAAAGCATTTTTTTGGGTATTTAGTCACATACAAGTAAGCATAAAGTGACCAAAAGTGTTAATAAGTGTGACATAATGTGGTTAAAATTGAAGATAATGAGTATTTTGTGTGACTAATTTTCCATCACCAGGCCACATGAATTTAATTTTGTGTGGCCCATTTGGAAATTTTAGTCACCCAAAGCATGATTCCTTTTGGGTGTATAGTCACATAAAATTAAGCAAAAAGGGGCCAAAAGTGTTCATAAGTGTGACCATAATGTGTTTAAAGTCAAATGAATGTGTATTTTGTGTGACTATTCTTCATCTAATGGTCACATGAATTTTTAGTTTGTGTGGCATTTTGTAATATTTAGTCACACATCAAATTAAACAAAGAGTGACCAATAATGTTGATAAACGTGACCATATTATGTGAGTGCATCTTAGTCAACATATAACAAAATCCAATAATATAAATATAATATATACTAATATATATATATATAAATATATGACAATATACATATATATATATATAAAATATATATTTAATATATAATATATATATACTATATAGTAAATAATATATACAACAGATCAATTAAAACAAAAAGCATATTCAAATTAAATAAAACACGAATGTATTTAACTGAACCCAAATATACAATTGTAAAATCTACAATAATCAAATTCACAGCTAAAACACAATCTAATGAACAAATATACAAAATATACAAATACAAATAAAAAAAAAAAAAAATTAAGAAAAAAAAAATATATATATATATATATATATATATATATATATATATATATATATATACATATATATATATATATATATATATATATATATATATATATATATATATATATATATATATATATATATATATATATATAAAAATAATATATAGATACAGATCACAACAGATCAATTAAAAACAAAAACAATTCAAAATTATATAAAACTTTCGAATTATATAACTGAACAAATATACAATGGTAATATCTACATAATCAAATTCTCTACTAAACACCAATCTATGAACAATTCTAAGTATTGCATAAAGGAATAGTTATAGTGCTTTTCCTTAAAAAAGATGCCAAGCTGCTACATGTCCCCTTCGTGCAGCGGAGCTCGACATCCACACACCACGATCAACGATCACCATCACCATGCCTACAACCACACACAATGTAACACACAAACAAACCGCATACCTTAAAAATAACAAATCGAAAGGTACGAGCAATAGCACAACCTTCTTTAAACACCTAATAATACTCGAAACAATATGAACATATATATTAGCAGCATGAATTTCCCTTAATCCCAATAGCAGTATTAACAAAGAACCAGCACACTAATATATAAGCAGCATTAATAACTACCAACAGGCAGCACTAATATCATATTGGCAGCATTAATGTTGAGCAGTATTAACCATGAGCAGTATTAATATCATATTGGCAACATTAATGTAATATCATACAAGTACAGAGATGAGAAGCAGCTTACAGGGACAAGAGTGTCAGGTATTCCAAGTACAGCTGCAACGAAGATACAAACTACTTCTCCAATGTTAGAAGAAATCATATATCTGATGAACTGCTTCGTGTTAATCTGCGGGTCTTTAGACATATGCAGAACTTGTTCCTTGACAGAATCGTTAAGCAAATAGGGGAAAAGACGCTCTTGCTTATTTGCAACATAGTTTGCTTCAAACACTTTGGTGTAGGCGGAAAACTCATGTTCTGCAGCCAACGGGAAATCATAGTTTTTTGTGTAGATACCTGTGATCTCTTGTATATTTGCAAAGGGAAAAGGTGATTTTACTGATATGACAGTAGTAGAAAAAAAAGATAGGCATAAGGAAGGAATTACAATTTCTTGGCCAAGGCGAGCACAACCAATCAGCTCGTCGAGAAGTATGACTTCTATGGATATTGGAGCAGTAGTAGGGGAAACTAGGTAATGACGGCTTTGAAGGGTAAGCTTCTGATACCTGCTGTATACAGTCTGTCACACGGAGAGCTGAATGTGTGAGCATATATACATTGATTTACTTTACAATGTAACTTAAGAGAACCCGGATAAAAATAAAAGTCACCTTCTCCCTAATGACTGTGAATGGCCCTTCTGATTGGCAATGAGAGCAGGAACGACCGACAACCTCTGCAGTAGACAACTTTTGAAGAAAAGAACCCAAAAGTGATGTGCATTTGTTACACGTATATTTCACTTCCAGCAAGTGTTGAAAAACTTCAGATAGTCGGGTGACAACTCCTACTATACCGGAAAAGTTTCCAACATAGTCATCTCTGCAAATGAAATAACAGCATAAATATCATTGAGTCATCAACAAACTGTTAACAAACTAATAGCCAAACCAAAAAGGTGATAGATCTATCATATATATATATATATATATATATATATATACCCGTACTAATTGTTCTTAAATGCACGCACATTTACATAGGCAAACTGATATGGGTCAGTTTAGAAAAAAACCGCTTTAGAAGTCTATATTAAATGTACTTTTAGTACGGGTCAATTATGTAACTGCACACAATTATACTAAACTGACCCGTGTAATTTTGTAGTATGGGTCACTTTAAAAAACATTAACTCGTAACAGCACACAATTTATAAACCCAACCTAAATTGACATATTCGAACTAATAGCCGATATGGGTCAGTTTAGTAAATGCCAGAACAATATGTTAGTTGCAGCCTTAGTTGACCCATTCAAACTAATAGCCGATATGGGGCAGTTCAAATTATAAACCAAACAAGTTATAAGGACAAATAATTATAAACCCATTCAAATTATAAACCCATTCAAACTAATAGTCGAAGTATTTTAACTTAGATGATTCAAAATGCGCTCATGGTAGTTGCATCCTTCTCATAGAATGAGAATTGTACCTGCCAATTGTACAATAGCATTATGAAAAGAACCTATTGCAAAATAGCTTGACAGATTGTTCTAAATGCATATTCTGTTTTGACATGAAAATGTCTAATAGTCCCTTAATAAATGTCGCTTGCTAGATTATTAGCCTAGGCTATTATCTAGTCATGTTTTATTGCTCAAAATTTGCAATTACTTATCTTGCATCTTTTATCCAATATGAGTCATACCTGGCGACAATTAAATGACAATTTGACCCATTTAAACTTACGGCAAGCTAAACTGATCCGTAACAAAAAGTGACCCATTCAAACTGAAAGCAACCTAAACTGACCCGTACTACAAAAATGACCCAGTGACCCATTTTAAACCAAACCCAACCTAAACTGACCCATTCTAACTAATAGCCTGATACGGGTCAGTTAAGTTAAATACACACACATGACACACCGGCTGTGATAATAAAAGGTAACCCATAATAATGATAAACTTTCTTCACAACAAGCCCCTACTTACTTTGGATCCCCGCCAACTTCTGCATTTTCGAAGCCCCCCTTAAACTGAATTCCGAATTTCCTAAGTAGCTGAACATCCTTTCGCTTGAGTCCCTTCAATGTCTGCACCAATCACACAATCACAAAAACAGTAAAACTCAGAGTGTGCTTAACACAAATAGGTCAAGTATAGCTAACACAAATGGATCAAATGAGTAGAAAGTCACCCAATGTGTTTTATATGCATACCACCTCAGTACCTCTTAACTTTATAAAAGCAGAAAATGAAACTGTCAGAAGAAAAAGTCAAGGACACTTACAATAATGACCCCAAGTATGTGTTTCCTGTCCTAACAAGAAAGCAGGCTGCACTCAGCGCCAGCTTGTGTTGGTGTAACAAGGGTTCTAGAAGCCTTTGTTCAAAAACACATGCCAGAAGTTGGTACCTAAAAAAGAAAACGTGAAAATATTTAAGTTTATTGTGCATGGAAAGCTGTAGGTACAAGTTTAATAGGTTAGAATTTGTACTAATTGGGATCAAGGTTATGCTTTTATTTGCTTAAATGTAGTTAATCTTTACAACAGAAAGATAAAAACCATGCAGCAGACTGAATAATGGGTCAAAACGATTCATTATCAGTGTAGGTTGAAACGGGGTGGATCGTTCTGGGTTGGTTCTTTTTTGAAAGGCAAGCTCGCACACACACGCACCCCTATATCATAGAGAATCCTACACAACCACATCGCAAGACTTGAACCGACAACCGGGCACATAACTTCCACATGGGTACCGCTAGGCCAAAGGCCCTTTGGTGCTCTGGGTTGATCAGCAGCCAACTTTTAGTTCATTTTCTTAAAATTATAAATAGTAACTGTGTAAACTGGCTTACCACATTCCCCTGTTAGCTAATTTTAGTATTTCCAATACATAAAACTTCCAAAATACTTTTATACAAAAAGCTAGATTACTGTTGCATTATACTAATTAAAATGGATAGCCATCTTACCATTCCTTCTTTATAATCTTTGCCTCTTTTCCTCTTACCAGGAAAATAATCTTGATCATACTGTATAAAAGTTATGAATTCCATTAGATTATACATATGAATCATATAAAACTCAGATAATAATTGAAACCATTCACGAGTGTAAACCATTCACCTTCATTAGGTGGCCATTATGAAAGTCTGAATCAAGCTTTCAGCTGTACGCTTTTGTTCAGGTTTCCCTGAAATAACAGCTACACGATCACCACAGGATGATTTGTTATCAGATATCTCTACAGAAGCTTCTGATATCTGTTAATAAAACAAAACCCAAATGAGAACTTTAGATAAAATACTTAACTCTACGTCTTATAAAACAAAAGCATACACCATAAAGAAATGTAAGATATTCACCTTACGGATGTTATCCACATTTGCTCGACCTCTACCCATCACATTACCAACTGCATGACCAGGAACCAACATCTCCAAGGCAGAAGATGACAATCTGATTGAGATCAATAATTAACATAACATGAGCAAACACCATAGGCTCCTGATGTAGAAGAGTTCTACATCAGCCTATATATAGTTATGGATACATACTTCCATGAAATGATATGCTAGGATCTATGCTTTCTAAGTGACCCAAAATATAAAGATAATGCTTAATGATGGCTATCTATTTGCTAGGATCTATGCTTTCTAGCTGTTACCTCAGAAACTAACAGATATTACTTATATAGATATTCGTCTAATGATTAATCAGGATTTCATCATCGATGTCACTTTTTTTCTTGTTAACTGATTTGGATATTGTAAAACATTTTTATTTGGCTATATTAGTAAACAGTGATAATAAATATTAAATCCACACCGTCATGATATTCCACATTGGCTGTTTACTACACATATCCCAAGCTAAGTTTCCTAGATTAACAATAAATCTTGATTCTTTGCCTGAACCCAAGAAGGTTTTGGACATAGAACAAGTGTCACAAAACTAAACTTGTCGTCAAGTAATTGTTTGCTTAGTACTAGTTACTAGCTTACATTAAAACCGAACAGAATGTGTTAATTATAGGTGGTTTGCACTACGATGAAATTCATATATATGTTCTATGGGCACAACATTTTCAATAACGCTAACAACCTTTGGTCCAGAATGTTCATCTAATCTGATACGGGATCCCTTATAGCCTTATCCCTTAATCAAGGAAGGAAAATAAATTTGAATAAGATTTTAAAATCAAACTCAGAAATGACAGTATACAACCTGTTATATTATTTTTACACTATGACATTAGATAAAGCTCTAATTGTGTTCGGCGACGAGCTTTTTAGAGTGTTTAAGAGTATTTATAAGATAATGCTTGTCTTGCAATGACGGCTTTTAAAAAAGCGTTTAGCTTTTACGTCATTATACAATATAGGTATATTAGGCAAAACTGTAGTAAAAGCTCTTTACCAAACATACACTCTATATAAATACATATATAAATATATGTTATCAAACGCTGATATAAAACAAACATCTACTACTGACAAAGCTACAACGTAAACGGTAAGGGTGTGTTTGGAAAAAGTAGCGCTAAGAGTAGCAGTTAGATGTAACCAGTGGCAGTTTTTTTATATAAAAACGTCACATAACGTAGATGTACTCCTAAATGTTCAATGCTCCTAAATGCTCCAAAAAAAAATAAAGCTACTTGCTGCTTAAACGAGCATTAACAAACAAAATGCTCACCGCTCCTAAATGCTCCGCACCAAACACACTCCAACTACCAGAACATAATATAAGCATAGCATTCTTTCACCTTTAATACTAGCCAAACCTTACTTAAGGAGATTAACATATAAAGAGAAAGAACAAACTTACAATGTTGGTCAGTTGAACCATGAAGTCAAAATCAGTCCCTAAAGTCAAAATCAGACACC
The DNA here is from genome assembly GCA_026074375.1 of Tanacetum coccineum. Taxonomy (NCBI): domain Eukaryota; kingdom Viridiplantae; phylum Streptophyta; class Magnoliopsida; order Asterales; family Asteraceae; genus Tanacetum; species Tanacetum coccineum. The sequence goes on along the minus strand of BQNB010010837.1, from coordinate 68,427 downwards.
AAAAGTCAAATATATAAAAACTGAGTCAATATACCTCGAATCCAAAAGATAGTTCTTGAGCCACAACATACATTTAGATTAATATATACAGTTACTAATACTTTAACTAATTAAAAATTACACAAGATGGATGGGTGGTTTCATTTCTGATAATTAATATGAGTAATAGCGGGTAACATGTGGATATCGTGGGAGAGGAACAGAGGATTCTGATGGTTATAGGTAGCGAATTTATGGTGGATCAAGATTAGAAAGGTAGTGAAAGAGTGGAGGGAGGATTTGATTTTGAGTAAAAAAGTGTAGGCAGGATAATAAAAAGATAAAGCGGGGAATCGAAATATTATGGGGTGTTAGAAATTTTTTAGTTAAAAATAGTGAAAAAGGGGTTTTGTATAAAAAGGTTAAATGTGTGACCATATATAACATCTTGAATTTAGTTAAATGTGTGACCATATATAACATCTTGAATTTAGTTAAAAAAAAATTTAGTTAAAACTTGACTCTATGATTTAGCCACATAAATAATTATTTCATGTGACCATATATAACATCTTGAATTTAGTCACACAAACACTCAATGTGACCATATATAACATCTTGAATTTTGGTTAAACTTAATCATGTACGTCTATGGTTTAGTGTGACCATATATGACATTTGGTCACACTGTTCAACTGTGTGAAATATATTTGTCACTTTTAAATGTATATCGTGACTAATGCTTCAAACTTACTTTTCAGTTGTCACACATTTCAAATTCATATGTGGCTAAATATTCGGTAGAAAATAGCAGTCACTTTTAAATAATGTGTGACAAACTTGACTATATGATTTAGCCACAAACATAATTACTTCATGTGACCATATATGGATTTTGGTCACACTATTCAATTGTGTGACATATATTTGTCACATATGTATATATATAGTGTGACTAATGTTTCAAACTTATTTGTATCTGTCACACGTCCCAAATTATAAATGACTACATAATCAACAAAAAATTACCAGTTACCTCTAGTCACATAAATATTCAAATGTGTGACAATGAAATTCTAAAATGGTCACACACAATATTAGTTCACGTGTTGGCTGTTTAATTTTTTCCTAAGTAAATTTAGTCCATAAAATATCTGACTGTGTGAGCCATTCAAATTAGCGCATTGTGTGACGCATATAAATTACCATAAGCTTGGTAAAGGATCAAACCTCCACCGCTAGGTGCAAGCATTATTCATTACCATCTAAGAGGTCATTTAAAGGGTTGTAGGGTGTAGGTGTAAGATAACATATAATGGAAACGGAAACGGAAATGGATGGGATACATTTAGGTGGCATTGGGTAAATTTGGAGTTGAAGGGTTAGCTAATTATTTATACGAATACACGCTGGTTTGGTTGCTAAGCCAAGACTCAGGCGAAGATATACAAACTCTACACAACTCTACATTAATCTCTTTCTTTTTCTTTTCAATTTTTTTTGAATAACATATGTAACACCCCTAAAATGGGTCGCAGCAGAATAATGTCCGGGAGCGTTACTTCATGAGTACCTTTGCACAAGATATGAGAACGACCTCTAAATAAGTCGTTTAAAAATGATACATTGGATTTAATAAATTTGTTTGTTACAAAAGCTCAAGGCTTAACATGTTCACTTGTAATTGTAAAGATTTTAAGACATAGCAAATATCCCCAAAATGTAATGCATACAAATTTTTATAGTAATGTGACTCCAAAATGATGATCACCAATCTACCCTTGTTTCTTGTACCTTATTGACCTAAGAAAAACATGCTTTAAAACGTCAACATAAAGTTGGTGAATTCACAGGTTTAAGTTATGCATAAAGTAGGACTACAAGATTTCCATGTGCATGATAAGTAATGAATACAATATCACAAAAGTAATTACGAAATGCACTAAGCTCATGACACTGAAGCTCGGCATATATGTATGCAAATTAATGCAAATAATGTGCCCGTGTAGATGTTTAACCACCAACATCCAAATTGTTCCGACATGGTATACATTCGTTGTCTGGCAAACCGGCACAGTGAGCGCTACTCACCTGAACGGGGATGTCAATCCTAAATAGATCTATTCATATCATTCGCGCTTACAATCCAGTAATTAACTGTTCATGGTTCATGGGCATAGTGGGTTATAGCTACTTAGGCAAACTCGTAATTTGATTTAAAGTGTACTTGCTTCCAATTGTAAAACAATGCATGTTTCTCACCCCAAAGTTTTAAATCATTGTAATTGTATAAAAAGCGGGGCTATAAACTCACCTCAAGTGAATGGTTGATTATCTAAATCAAGTAAGTGAAATGTCTCGTGGAATCCGAGTGCAATATAATTAATTATAGGTCGTATGAGTATAATGTATTTAATGTAAATACAATATCACATGTTATATAGTTACATCACCACCTAATAGTTGTTTAATTTAAAAAGTTGAAATAATACTTAAATCGTACTTTGTCAAATAAAGGTATATGTATTTGTATCCGTAAAGAAAATATTATTTTTTTGTTCAACAATGTATTATTTGTTAAAAACATATGATTTAATATTTTTATTGATTATATAATGATATTATATAATTAGTTTAATTGTTTTATAAAATAATGTATAAAAGTAAAAATAGTGCACAAGGTTTTATAAACCTCATATCTTTATCGTTTTAACTCCGTTTTATACGTTTCTTATGTCCACGGTTTCATATTAAGTAAATCTATCAAAATATTATATTTATAATATTTTAGCTACTGATGAAAAGTAACTTTTACTGTTTCTGTAAATTTTATAAAACTACTTTTATGTGATTAATTATATAAAACTCGCAAAAAGCATAACTCATTCATTTTAATTTCGTTTCGCTTGTTCTTTATATGTATGGAATCGTGACAAAATAAAATATTTAAATAAAATGTCTACTATTTTTATAAAAATGTGTGTCGAACTCAGTAAATCAAAATAGTTTATAAAAATAGTTTTATAAACTTAAAACTTATAAGACTCGTATCTTATTCGTTTTAATTCCGTTCTTAAAGTTTCTTATATGCTTGGAATCCTCATGACTTGTACTATCATTATAAAATATTTATAAATTTATATCAGACATGTAGCAGTTTTAGTTTTTATAAAAAATCTTTTTATAAAAACACTGTTATATATTTATTTATCATAAACTTGCAAATGTTATAACTTCTTCGTTATAGCTCGGTTTTTCGAGTTCTTTATATGCTTACGATCTTTATAATATGTACTATTTTATAAAATAGATTCTATAATGTTATCAGATTCAAATTCCAACAGAAAGTTCAAAATAGTGAGCTTTTTATATAAAGTGTATTTATAAGTGTTTATAAATCTATTACTTGATTAATTTTGTACAAGTCCTTTACAATACTTTATACTACAAGTCTTGTATATTTTGAGTCCTCTAGATTGTGTCCATAATGATTGTCCAAGATAAAAAGTCCTCCCTTAATTTGTACATAAACTTTGTAAGTAATACTTTCAACACAAATTAATTTACAACCTAACCATATAAATTAATTAGTACTTATATTAAGTGTGTACTTACATTTTAAACATTATTTCACCACATATAAATATAAATTCAAATTTCACATGGTGTTGCAATGCTTCATAAAATATAAAAACAACCAAGGTGGTGATTAACATGGATAACAAGTAAGTAAAGACATGTAAAGGAATGAATGGAAAGATTAAGGTTTAGAAGACCTTAGGAGTGTGTAGGATGAACAAGAACACAAGATTATGTTAGCCTCAAATATTGAGTCGAACAAGGAAGTTCGTTCATTAAGAATATTAGGTCTTGGTCATTCAATTATGGAACGTTGTAATAGGCTAGAACGGGTAAACGGGCTCGTTTATGTAAGCTAATCGGTCACGTATATCAGGCGTAAGCCCAAGTAATCCCAAGCCTGACCCGTAGAAATGCCATAGGCATATAAGCCTCATGGTTTAACTAGAAATACCCCTCTCCAAGGATGGAGAGGGTGTTGGTTCCATTTGTAATTTTCTCTAGTAATCAACCATTCTCATTTTCTCTCTACTTTCTCTCTCTTGTTTCTCTCTCTAAACTTCTTCCTACTTCCTTCTCTTTTCTTGTCTAATTCGTGTATCCAAGTGTGAAGTGAAGTGATTAAGGGTTAGCGACATTTGGTATCAAGAGCCTCGGGTAGATTAGTGATTCTTGTGGTAATAAGCTTAAAATTTTCATGGCTTATTGGTTTTAAAAAGCCCACGGCTCAAAAAGCCTTAAGCTTTTTGGTTTGTTAAGCTTGTTCTTTTATTTCTCTACTAGTTCTATAGCTTATTATGTTACCATTTCATGTCCTAAATAAGCTCCAAGATTGATTTTTTAGCTTATTCTATTCGGCTTATTTTTTCTTTCTAAGTGGCGGTTTGGTTATTTTTTAAAGAATCACAAAGTCAAACGTGTTATTTTGTGTTTAAATACACTCTTACGCACTTAGGTTAAACATTTAGAGCTTATTTGAGAATTAAAGTAGCTTATTAGGCTTGATTTTGCTTATTTCGTCCTTGTGTTCTTCGTGGAGGTTTGAGTTTAAAATTCATGTTTAATAGTGGAGGTTTAGGATAAGAAAGGGGCGTGTTTATTTGTTTGCCAAGCTTGTGCATAAAAACAAAAGGCTAGAAAGCGACTTTGTACTATGTTTTAACTTATATGGTGGCGGTTTGATCAAATTGAGTGTCGGTTTGCCTAATTTTTTTAGCCAGCGGTTTGCCATATTGAGTGGCGGTTTGATACAGGTATAATCGAAGAAAATTAATCTTGGTCCTTTAGAAACGTTACTATGTCCAAATTTACCCTTGATAGCGGTTTGGTAAAAGATTCTGCTAGCGGTGTGATGTCTCAGACTTGGTAGCGGTTTGATAAACCCTGGTAGCGGTTTGATTAATTCGTAGGGTAGCGGTTTGTTCATCCGTAGCGGTTTGTTCCTGCGTAGCGGTTTACTAAGTAATAGCGGTTTGGTTCCTGTTATCCAGCGGTTTGCTACATTTCAAAAAGTAGCGGTTTGTTTTCAGATTCGTTAAGCAGCGGTTTGATTAATTAGGGTAGCGGTTTAATCCATTTCCTCGCAGCGGTTTGCTTAATTCAAGACAATACCGAATTTCAATTTCACTTGAACCGATTTCGGTTAATCTAATTCGGTAAAGGGCCAATTTCGGTGGAACTTAATTTTGGACAAAACGGACTTTGGACTTTAATCGACAATTAATTAACCTTCACAAACCAAGAACCACAATCACAATCAAGGACTTAAAATACAATTAATTCATACTTAAACAAACCTTAATCTAAACCAATTTACATTCACGGTTTTCTATTGATTTTGTAAAATCTCGCGAAAGACTCTATTCTATTCTCGGTTTTAATCATAGAATTGTAAAATCCTATGGACGTTAATTGTATTCATTTTACCACAACTTCAATCACAACACATCTACTTAAGATCCTTCAATCATTTTCACTTCATAATTCAACAATCATTCATCATGACTACTCCAATTGTAACTTCCACAACCGACAGTCAAATGCATAACAACATAATGGCAGCTGGTTCAAGGGATCGTCCACCAAAGCTTGCAACGGGAAGATATGCACAATGGCGATCACGTTTCTTAAGATACATCGATACAAGATCAAATGATGATGCCTTAAAAAAATGCATTCTTGAAGGTCCTTACACTTCTTCTACTGTCATAATTCCAGCTGTACCTGCAACGGATAATTCTCCAGCAGTTCCTGAACGAACAATAGTTGAGACAATTCTGAACATGTCTCCTGAAAACAAAGCTCATTTTGAATCAGAAAAGGAAGCAATTCATTTGATATTGACTAGAATTGGAGATGAAATATACTCAACTGTTGATGCATGCAAGACAGCTCATGAAATGTGAGAAGCTATTGAAAGGTTACAACAAGGTGAATCCCTCAACATTCAAGATGTCAAGACTAACTTATTTTGGGAGTTTGGAAAATTCACCTCTCACGATGGAGAATCAATGGAGTCATACTACTCCCGGTTTTACAAGCTGATAAATGAAATGATATGAAACAACTTGACAGTTGCTACGATGCAAGTCAATGTTTAGTTTCTTCAACAACTTCAACCAGAATGGTCAAGGTTTGTAACAATTGCCAAGCAACAACACAAGTTGGATGAAGTTTCATATCACAAGCTCTTTGACATTCTGAAACAATATCAAAAGGAAGTTAATGAAATTCGTGCTGAAAGAATAGCTAAGAATGCTAATCCATTAGCACTTGTTCCTACTGCTCAACCACATCAAGATCCTTATTATCAAACATCAAAGTCTCACAAATCATATGCACCAACATCAAAAACCTCACTTCTAACCAGATCTCATGCAACTACAAGACACAAAGGCAAAGAGATAGCCAAACCAATCACACCTCCATCTGAGTCAGCTTCTGAAGAAGACAGTGATCCCGAACAATCTCAGAATGACAAGGAAATGCATAAAAATTTGGCACTCATTGCAAAGTATTTCAAGAAGATCTACAAACCTACCAACAACAACCTTAGAACTTCCTCAAACACTAGAAACAAGAATGTGGATACTACTCCAAGATACAAGAATGACAATCAGACTGGACAGTTTGGGAATCAGAGGACAATGACTGTTGCTGGGGCTAGGGAGACTGTAGGTGGTCATGTAGTGCAGTAGTCTGGGATACAGTGTTTCAACTGCAAGGAATTTGGTCATTTTGCTAAGGAATACAGGAAGCCAAAAAGGGTTAAAGACTTCACGTATCACAAGGAAAAGATGTTGCTGTGCAAACAAGCTGAGAAAGGTGTTCCACTACAAGCAGAGCAATCTGATTGGCTAGCAGACACGAATGAAGAGATTGATGAACAAGAATTGGAAGCACATTACAGCTATATGGCAAAGATCCAGGAGGTTCCTACAGCAGACTCAAGAACTGATTCTGAGCCATTAGAACAGGTACAATACGATGCTGGATATAATGTGTTTGCCAATGAAAGACAGCATTCTGAGCAACCTGAATCCGTTAGTAACACATGTGTAGTGGAAAAGGTTGATAGTAATGTCATTCCTGATTCACCGGATATGTGTGCTAATGATATTCAGAATGATCAAAATGCTGTAGAATGTGATGATGAGCGTGTTGCGCTTGCTAATTTAATTGCAAATTTAAAACTAGATGTCGATAAAAATAAAAGATTCAAAAGCAATTAAAGAAAGCAAACACAACACTTGCTCATGAATTGACTGAGTGCAAATCTATTCTTGCGGAAACTAGTAGAACACTGAGGGAATCTAATAGTATTCGGGATAGTTGTCTAGTTGCACTTCAAAATAAACAGACTGAGTTTGAGAGGTACAAGACCTTAAATGACCGTACAGTTGACTATGTGAAACTTGAACATAAGTTAAATGAAACTCTAGGACTATTAGCTCAAAAAGACATTGACATAAAAGAAGGTTTAAAACTTAAAGCCTATGAAATTTTAGTTGTCAAAGAGAAACACGATGAGTTAGTCAAACAGAGTCTTTTAACTAAGTCACATTACGAAGGTCTTGTCAAAGAGAAAACAAAGGTAATAACGGATTTGAAGCTTAAGGAAGAAAAAGATATTGACAAAATGATTTCAATGGAAAAGCAATTAAAGTTTTTGAATGAAATTGTTTACAAAAGGAATCAATCAATCCAAACCATTCATATGTTAGCACCCAAAGGCCCAACATTCAATGGTAGACCTACCTTTGCAAATCCAATGCACGTTAAAAAGGCCCAGTCTGAAAAACCATGTTTGTATGAGATCTCACATGACCAATTTGATGCTGCAAACAGACTCGTCCCCGATAGGGAAGAGACTTTGACTCTTGAAAGAGAGAGTCGATTAAAATTGAATAAAGACTTAGTGCGACCTTATGACTACACAAAGTTTGTTAATCCCAACTTAAGATCTTGCTTACCTTGTAAAAGGGTTAGTTGTATTGAATAGATTCAAGACAACTATGATATAAACTTTGTTAATACTAAAGAGTATGTGGAATCTACTCTTTAATACTTAGAAGAATATGAATGTATGGTGAACTGAATGAAAATTGTATGAACTATGTATACTGGAAACGCCCAATATTTGTTTTGGAATAATTTGCGAGTATTGTTAGTACTAAGGTTTACAACCTTGAAGCTATATATGAAAAACGTATGAATCTATATCTCTAACCATAACCTAGGATCTCTTTTTATACACCAAGGAGTCCTTTACAAGATAACTATAAATCTTCTATAATTCTAAAAGATAACAACATATCTTCTAACTATATAAGATATATACTAAATAAGTCAATACATATCACTAAACACGTCTTTATCTCTTTAGTAGTCTTAATCTTCATGCAGTAGTCTTAAGTCCTTCAGCAGTATTAAGTTAGTATTGACATTACTAACTTTCTTCTAGCAGTACTAACTAGTTAATATTGTTAGTTGTAACTTGAGCAGTACTAACTCTTGACTTGGCAGTACTAAGTATGAATATCTTTAATTCCCAACAATCCTCCCCTAAACTTGTGATTTACCTCCAAATCATCAAGTTTCTTGAATTAAAATCTTGTTCTCTAAGAGGATTCTTCCAAACACTTCATCATCTGAGCCTTTCAACCTGCATGAAGATCTTCCTAAGAAGCTCTCTTGACATCTTACTATCTTGTTCCACCAAGAGTTTTGCAACTAACATCTGTGTAAGAACACCTCTTGACAAAGATTATTCCCTTTCAACCAGCATGTAGATATCCACTCCATCCTTTGTAGACACATGATGCACTCCACGTGTATCATACAGTCTCCATGTTACATCATGAATATGTTTCTGAGACTTTCATAATTCATCATCTGTATCTGGTTCAAACAATCTCTTCAACTCAACCTATATTTCTCTTTCTTTGTCTTCTGTTGGTTCAGTTGATGTGAACTTCTCTTTTACTAGACTCCACAACTTCACTAAGTCTTCTCTGTCAAATGCTTTTAGCATTATCATCGGGAATGATATAACCTCAGTATGATTACCAACTCTGATGATCTTCCAGTACTTCCTAGCTCCTTCAGTGTAAATCTCCCAATCAATTATAGGATACTTGGTTTGTAAAGCTTCAACATTCATTCCTTGCTTTGGAACTATTATCATCATTTGTTGTATCCTTTCTTGTGACAGTTCTTCTTCTTCTTTATCCTTTGGTTCTGAGCTTTCTCCAGTCTTTAGTCTCTTTGGACTTTCTTGAACAGGTTCTTCTTCTGCATCTCTTTTAGAACTTCCAGTTGCCAACTCAGGAATTACTCTTTCACTTTCACTCTCCATTAGAACAAATATGTGTACTCTCCTCATTTTAGTTTCAAACATATTCTTGATTTCATTAGAAGAATAACTCTTTAATTGCTTCAGTGTATGACTTCCCATGTTCTTGATATATTGAGACATGTAAGTCCTTTGTTGAGCTTGGGTGAGTGGTTTGTTTCTCCTTTCTTCAGCTCTTTGTGCAGCAAAGTATCTCTTTCTCTTATTGATAAGCTCTGCAAGCAATCTTGCTTTTTTAGCTTCAGAGTACATCTCTCTTTCCTCTGATTGTAATCTCTGTGCAAACTCTTCATCAGCTTCAACTCTAGCTTGAATGTCATCCCATTCTTCAATGTTGAAAGAGCTTGCTTCTTCTTGTACTCTGGTAATCCTCTGCCTTTCTTCTTCATCAATTTCAGCCTGTAACCTCAGAGCTTCTTCATAACTAAGTCTTTCTTGTTCTAGCTGCAACTTTGTCTTGGTTTGAATAGTCTCAACTTCCTCCATTATAGCTTTACCCTTTTCTTTGGCTGAACTAGCACCAGCTGTACTAACTGATGCACCAACAGTGGAAACTGGCTTAGTAGTACTTACTCCTTTTTTAGCAGTATAAACTTCTTCAGCAGCAGTGAACTCAAAATCAGACTCCATATCATGCTCATGCCTCCCCTGAACCTCTGCATCATGTTGTACCAAAGAAATATCAGGATCTTGGTCAATTTCAGCTATCTTCCTCCCCTGTTTGGAAGGATCCTCCAAATCTTCTTCATCATCAGATACAACAAGTCTGGCCTTCCTTCTAGCTTATCTAGTCTTGACGGTTTTCTCCAATTTCTTCACCTTTTGGATAAGCTTTGTAAAAGCAGCACCATATACTTTCTTTGTCTGCTGTAATTCTGTCTCCAAAGCTACAACTCGGTCTGACAATTTTGTAACCAAATCCATCAATTCATTGTGTTGCATTCTGCCCTCATCACTTCCAAGTGTGTGAACTCTTGGGAGAGGTGAATCATGGGGCATGGATAGGGTCTTATCAATGTTACCACTGCCCTGTCCTGCATCTAAGCTAGTGACAGTAGTGGCAGCCCCTCCATGTCTGACATCTACACCTGTGGAAGCAGCCTCATCTGCTACATTGGTCTGAGTAGGAGATCTGAGCTGAGGAACCACAGATTCCTATCTGGTAGTTCTCCTAGAGGGTGATGAACTTGGTGGTTTTGAGGTTGATGGAGCACTGGTGGGTGTATGATGGGACTCAACTAGGATTGTTGATCCTTCACCCTAAACAACTGGGCCCTGAACAAGCATTGTTGGAAACAATGGAATGTCCACCCCAGTATAACCCTTAGAAGCCCTTCTCATATTGCTAAAAAGTTTTTGTGTAAGGGTAGGAGCAATATAAGTTCTGTTGTGAGGTAGATGCAGTCTCTTGTGCTTGTTTAAAAAGACTTGAATAAATCTTGGATACATAAAAAATTTGTGTTTACTTTCCAAGTTTTTCACCATTCCATCAAAAATCATCTTAGAGAAATTAAAAGTTCTGTTTGTGGCCAAGCAAATGATAGCAGTTGCTATATTGCTACTAAATTGTTCCCAAGTAGTTTTCTTAGAACTTAAACAATGAAGGATGGTATGAATCAAAAACCTCCATTGAGGGGAAAAGTGTCCTTTTTGAAAGGTTAATTTGTCAGAATTGGACACATACCCCATAAGAGCAAGTTGCTCAAAAATTTTAGTAGTAGGCAAATTACTAATACCATCAGAATCTTCTAACTTGAGATGCCTGTTAGGATTAAGAAAAAGACTCGGTCACCCCGTGCATTTTCATGTTTTGCGTAGCTCGTAGTTTTGTTAGTAATCGTATGATTTATGGTATTGGGTCGGGTCTTTACCCACTGTAAGCCCACACCATAGCCCATTTTAGGGGCGTTTTGTAAGACATATTTAAACCCTCTCCACACATGGAGAGGGTGTTGGAAGAATTCTTTTTACACACACATCAAAGTGTGTTTTTACATATTCTCTCCTTCCATCTCTCTATCTCTAACTTTCTCTCTCTAAGTCTTTCACCACCACCATGATGGTGGTCGACTGGTTTTCCGGTCGGCCACCCGACATTATAATAACATCAACCGGATCATTGATTCTTTTATTTCTAACAATTGGCATCAGAGCCCATGGTTGCGTTCTTGGGTCGGGTTACATTTTATGGTCCGGTTGGTTTCATTCACAGCTTACTAAAGCTTATTTTTAAGTCTGATTATGTGGTGTCACAACTTATAAAGAGCTTAGTTCGTGGGCTTATTTTCTGGGAAAAAGCCTCAAAATTTGTCACTTTTGTTGTTATAAATCTGTCACAGTTTGTGGTGGATCTGTGTTTGTTGTTTCTTGTTGTCAACAACTTATTTACAGTCTATATTAGACTGATTCGTGGGCTTATTTCTGGGAATAAGCCACAAATTGATTCCTGGTTTGGTGTTGTATGAATCTGTTGTTTCACCTTATTTTTGAGCTTATTACATGATTAATATTGAAGATAAGCAGATCTGGGTTATGGTGCTCTTGGTAGAGACTTAGCAGAAAAAGATAAGAAGAAACAGATCTGAAGTGTGTTGCAATATGACAAAAGTACAACAGTGCAAAAAGACAAAAAGTACAGCTATAGATTTGAAGTAGCGATTTGTGATGAACAGCTAGAGATTTGAAGTAGCGAGTTGAGAAGAACAGGTAGCGAGTTGAGAAAAAAAAACAGGGTAGCGATTTGGCAGATAGCGAGTTGATGAACAGGTTATATGAAGACAAATCTCTAAGCCAAATCTAAAGGAACCTCTGCCCAATTTTAGACTCAGTAGCGAGTTAGCTATGTTCTTGGCAGCGAGTTACTACCATAAACCCAAACCGAGTCAACTCTGGTTTCATACCAAGGTGTGACCTGGTCGACCCCATTGAGTCAGCCAAAATCGGTCATATATAAAAAATCCAAGTCACGACAGACTAAGATAAGAAAAGAACATGAATGGACAGACGACTCGATGCTAAACCTATAACAACAAACCGACAATTAACAACATCAACAACAATACAACCACATCACAAATCCAAATCTAAACATACAAAACCCATCGCAATATTCGACCAACAAATCCATCATCTACCCTATAACCCTTCGTCACAAATTTTCCATCACATCTCCATCCATCTCCCTTAATCAACTACAAATAGACTTGAACGAAAACTTTAAAAACAAAAATTTGATCTCAGATTTGTTTTATTCGGTTTTGTGTTGTACCACTAATTCAAGACCTTAAAAGATCCATAACACGAAAGAAATATCATCATTGATCTATATGGAACACAAGTTCTCATTTTATATCCGAACTTAAAGATTGAGTCATAACAAATCTGTTATACTCAACCTTTGGTTCGTTTTAAGACTCAAAACAAATACCTACCCGAGACCTACTTAGAGATCTTGAAGCCGAACAAGATTTTAATTCTTCATTCAAGAGGGTTTGTGTTCCTGGTATTGTTATCGGACTATGAATGAAGGGTATTGCATGAGCTTGTTGTCTATTATTGCCAAAACAAAACCATGAATTACTTGTGACTTTGTTTGTGTCTCGAAAATGGTTATTGGTATGGATGAGATTGGATCTGAGGAGAGATACAGAAGGACGTAGGAGGCATGGTATCTTTTGTGAGAGTTCTTAGGGTTAAGATCTGCCCTAATTTAAAGGAATGTGTCGGTGCATATGAGTTAGGAGATGGGAGATGGTTCCTGCATCATATCTTGGAGAGATAAGGATGGAAGAATGTATTAGTGACAGCATTAGAAAGAAAGGTGGCATTGATTATTTGATATTATGTTAGGGTTATACATATGCGAAGAGGATAAATTAAGGGATGAGTGATAGTTTAATCTATTGTCTCAAAAACGAATTAGGTGGGTTTAGTCAACAAAACAAAGGTTTGTCTGTACTATTACCTTGTATATTACAACTTGGGCCGAGTTCTTAGATTGTGAAAAATTGGTTATGGGCTATTGTAGTCAAGTGGTACAATGATCATACAGATGTGTGTCAAAATTTGGTTTATGGGCTTAGTTTCTATACAAAATTTTTGTCGTTCTTAAAATAAACCATTTTTGAATATTAAGATGTATAACGATCAAGTTTTATGGTTCGTAACGTCAAAGTGAAATTTTTTATTAATGACGAGACTAGGATCAATATTTTTAAAGAATCATGGAGCTAAAATTTTAATGGCTAGAATTTGTATTAATTTTCTAAGTGACTACGGAGTTGATTGGGTATCACTTATTTGAGATTGAAGTTGGATTTCGCAAAGGCGTGTTCTTATTTTATCCTGAAGTCGGGGTTGGTTGGATGCATGACTTTCAATGATAACTTGCTCGTGCTTAAGATTTAAGTTGAAGACTTGGTTTATCTAGTTACCAGTAGTCGGGGTGGATGGTTGAAGACCTGGATAACTATCACTTAAAGGAGTTACGTTGTAGTACTCAGTGTCACACGTAGAAGACGATGTGGATAGTTTCAAGAGGTGTTGTACTTCTCATGCCTCTTAGTTGAGAGTATAGAGTACTTAGAGATTTGCTTGGAGCACAAATTCTCTACACCGTTCTTCCAACCTTAGTGCAAGCTTAAGTCACAAGAACGAGGAATTCTACTTCAATTTCAAGTTTGGTATAACAGGTTTACTCCATCAGTGGTCACTTCAAATAGCCTACAAAGGGGTCGGTAAAGATAGTCAGAGAGAGTTAACGAGTAGAGAGTTGATCGGCAGCTGATTCTCACAGGATACATTTGTGCTAATTTTATTCTTCTCACACGATTTCAAGTATATGTGCGTACAATGTTTTGCTGATTCTGAGGTATCAAAACCATCAAGGGGGAAGGAGACATACATCTGAACGCACAACGAGTACACATGATGAACTTCATACCTTTTCCTTGTTTAAGGTCATTTCGGGAAGACAAAAGTCATAACCGCAGAGAAAATCAGTGTTGTAACTCGTGGCTTTTGGTGTATTATTCCAACTACGTAGGGGAAGAGATGTAAGAAACCGTTTCTCTGATGATAAAAGAGGTACACAATTGTATGATGATTCCTCCAGTTAGTCAGTATCCTATACGAAGAAATGTGTTCATCCGGGATGTACTTGATTTTTATGGTACTGTTTTGGTGTTGTCATTTCGACTACATCGGTACTTAGTTGTTTTTATGGTACTGTCTTGGTGTTATCATTTCGACTACATACGGGATAAATTGCTTACACTCGGGGCTTAGTTGACTTTGGTGTAGCAATTCTCACCTGCAATTTCTTGAAGGGAGAAAAGTGTATTTTCGGGTCTTAATTGATTTTGAAGCTACATTTTTGACTTTATTGATGGGATTGAGTGTGTACTTTGGGTTTTTGGGCTTCATATAATGAGACTGATTGCATCACTTCAACTACATGGGGGAACTGATCTCTTAACACTTTTGGTATGCATTACTTCAGCTTCCAGCGGGAAGAAAAGTGAGAAGAATTATTCAAGCGTGAGAAGATACGTTGCTGATCTATTTGATGATTCCTCGAACAAATAATCACTATGCTTATTTTTAAAAGGAGCAGCAATATTTGATGTGGTTTGCTACTTATTCCGTTGTGCACTTAATTATTCTAAGCTTTGAAATAAAGCTTTGAAACTGCCACACTTGGTGCGATATGAGACGTCTTATAGTCGTTTGCCAATTATTTGTGTGATTGATTGGATTTGCATGTTAGCCTATATGATAGTTATTTATTGTCCTGCAATGTTTTCTTTATTATCATAGTAATTTACAATTGGATTTGATTTTCGTGTCTTAAACCTATGACTCTCACCAACTTTATGCTGACGTTTTTAAGCATCATTTTTAGGTAATCATCTTGAGGATGTTGAGGTTAGGAAGAGTGGCTAGTGAGACCATAGGCTTGCATGCGGAGTCATTCGCCTAGAGATTTTATTTATGTCTTTTGAATTGTTGCTATTTGATTGATCATTGGATGTTTAGACTTTGGATTACGTTTCCTTGTGGTATGACTTTGTTATCTTAATGCAAGACTCCTTTATCTTGTGTTAGATATTGTCATGACACGTTGTGTCTCCTTTGTTTAATCTATTTCATTTAATTCTCTCTATTGTTGACACCATTGTGTTGTGATGATATCTATGATGTTATGCCTCGTGTTTCCGCCTAGGCGGGGTGCGACATCCCGGGCATGGATTACTTTATATCCATGCAACTCCGACTTAATATACGTTTCAGTGCATTATTTCTCGATAAAGAAGAGAAGTCTTCTTTTTGACCAAATAACTTTTCTTCTATGATTCTTCAAAAATTATTTGTGTTAGCCATGGTGGTAAAAAGTTTTCTTTACAATGGATCAGTGTTTTAAGGAATTTCACAAAAAAGATTTAAAAGCTAATTCAACCACTCAAACTATGACTACAGGTCTTTAAATAGAAAACGGGTCATTATTTGAGGAGGAGAACGTGTCATCAAATAATCTTTTAAAATAGTCTTTCAAAATAAGTCAAGGTATGTACGGATAAATTTTTGATAATAACGGATCACATTTTCTCGGGGAGTTAATTTATATTAACTACAAGGACTTTAGATGTCATTTGTTTAAAACTTTGTGGACTTATTTGCAATTTGAGACTTAGTGAATTCAGGCTTTAAACTACAAACGACCAATATTGACAACACCTCATAGTTTGTAAAAAGGCTTAGGAATTATTGGATATAATCACATTGTTTTAAAAGCCTTGAAGTGTTTCTGATTCAATTAATGCTCCCTTAAACGGTCAACCACTATGCTTATTCTTAAAAAGGAGTAGAAATATTTGATAAAAGAGGTACACATAGGTATGATGATACCTTTAGATAGTCATTATCCTGCAGGAAGAAATGTTTATATCCGGATGAGACTTTGTTGACTTGGTATTGTCATTTCGACTATTTAGGGGAATAATTGTGACATTACGTGACCTTAGCTAACCTTGGTTGTTTTTCAATTTATATCATCACTATCTTGTAAGGAGAAATACGCTCATCAGGGACTTAATTGACTTTGGTGTTACAATTTTGAAATCTTTGTGATATTTGGATATTTGGGCTCTATACATCAAATTTCTCAGTGCGGCATGCAAGAAAGATTTGAATCTACTCAAGAAAGGATTGTTGGTTCGGGAAGCTATGACCAACTTCACTGGAGAGCATCGAGACGGACTACAGATTGCTAACATTTATGGTCAAAATGACTATGTCCACTTTGTTTTTGAACATTTCAGGTCATGTTCTCATACCTAAATATTGTACATCAATAAGTTAGTGTGGTAATCAAGTGTTATGGTGTCAGTTTATGAATTTTTCATGAGTTTCTCGTTAAACTCTAAATCATTTATAAACTAATCATAACTGCCACTAATAGAATCCCTCATAAATTGAGGGGGAGCATTAAGATGTTCTAATATTAGACTAGTATTTTAATTAGACCACATTTTTTCTCCCAAATTTTTCTAAATATTTAAATCAATTAAGTCCTAAATCCAAAGGGTTTTGAAATTTTTAAATCAGGGAGAGGAGAATGTGCTTTAAATATTAAATATGATAAAAATGTGACCTATTAAGACTCAAGCAGGTACTCCTCTCTCCATGTGCCAAACAATTTCAAAAATCGACGCACTTGTTGAGGGGGAGCGCTTCTAAATAATCAAAACAATCGAGGTACAAAGGCTTTAATATCTATATCACATGTAACGAGGTTAATTTTCTAATGGTTTTTATGGCGAAGAGAACAGTAACCAAAAGACGACCCTGTATTTACTTTATCAGAGTTTAAAGGATGGTTATGGGTTAGGTACATGTTCCCCTTGATCCCGCCAGAGCCTGAGTGATCTTACCCTAGGGGACAATCCACTAGTTAGTGTAGAAGTCCTTAGGTATGATACAAAAAGGAGTAAAGTGTGAGTAAGGGAAGAGTGCCGACTGAGATGAGCTAGTACTAGAATAAACCCAACAAGGTACTAGTAATGAAGTCTCGGTATGCACGAAAGGGTTGAAGAATGAAAAAGGAATTGTTAAGATAAAGGGTTGAAAAGAAAGCTGCCCTCCTTTGACATTTAGGCAGAAGAAACCGGGTCACTACTATGCTGTCTGAATCACATGGTTGATAGTGATCATGGAAGACAAGTATCATTCGACCCGGTTGATCGCTTTACAACCTTCCTATCACTCAAGATCCTCAAAGTATTCTTGTTTCATTTCTCTTTAAAGATCAACGCATTTCTATCGTCTCTCTCACTCCGAGGTTAGTCATATTGAATAAGGTGGCCACTCTGTAGCCTTGGACTACTAAAAAACCAAATGTGCCACGAGAGAGTCTAGAGCCCATGAGATCATCCATAAACCTCGTTAGGACACTAATACAAATATGCGTGTTCATCACACACACCTGTGACAACAAGTAAATTATTCTAAGAGTCTTAACCCCTTATCCTCGTGGTTATCACAGAACATCCGGTATACGAAGTACTCACAATGAAGATGGAAATCCTTCTAGAGCCAAAGATTCAAACAAGCTCTTGCAGGTCGACATTGTGAGATCATATGGGGATCAAAACTTGTGACAAATCGAAAGAACGATGGTGCGATTCTTTATTATCAAACTTGTTTCAGTCTATCATACCAAGCTTTGGGAGCTTGCTTAAGACCATACAAGGCCTTTTTAAGTTTATAAACATAGTTTAGTTTTTGAAAATCAATGAACCCAGAGGTTGAGAAACATAAACCGCTTCGTTTATAAAACCGTTTAGGAAAGCACTTTTTACATCCATTTGATATAATTTAAAATCATTTGCACAAGCAATAGCAAGAAGTATTCTAATAGACTCTAATCTAGCTACCGGAGCATATGTTTCATCATAATCTATTCCTTCTTGTTGATTATATCCTTGTGCTACTAATCTAGCCTTATTTCTAGATACTATACCGTTTTCATCTAATTTATTTCTAAAGACCCATTTTGTTCCTATGACCGATTGACTCATGGGTAAAGGGACTAATTCCCAAACATCATTAGCTACAAATTGATTTAGTTCTTCTTGCATAGCTACAACCCAACTTTCATCTTTTAATGCCTCTTTGACATCTTTAGGTTCTATCGTAGATATAAAGCAAAAGAAATTACTATGATTTTGGGCTTGAGACCTTAAGGTTCTTTGATTAAGATTTCCTATGACTTGATCTAGAGGATGATTCTTGGATTCCTTAATGTTAACGGTTTCGTCAACTTCTATCGACTCATCTTCTTCATTATTATTATTTACTACTTTGGTATTCTTTTTAATGGCTTCTTCTTCACCAACATCATCATCAACCAATGGTGATAATTTGGTAGGAGGAGGGCTTTCATCGAATGTCACGTTGAGTGATTCTTCGACTTTCATTGAATGTTTATTTAATACTACATAAGCTTTACTATTTTGAGAATACCCTAGAAAAACACCTTCGTATGACTTTGGGTCAAACTTGGTTAGATAGTCTTTAGTATTCAAAATGAAGCACTTGCTTCCAAATACTTTAAAATATTCTAAAGAGGGTTTCCTACCTCTAAATATTTCATAAGGGGTTTTTCCTAGTATTGGTCGAATTAATATTCTATTTAGTATGTAAGTTGACGTATCAACGGCATTACACCAAAACTTTTGTGGAATAGTTTGTTCGTTAAGCATAGTCCTAGACATCTCTTGTAAGGTCCTATTCTTTCTTTCTACTACCCCATTTGATTGTGGAGTACGTGGAGCCGAGAAGTTATGAGTAATGCCTTGTGCATCACAATAAGCTCCGAATTGTACTTCATTATCAAATTCCCGACCATGATCCGTTCTAATAGCTATTATAGAACTACCTAGTTGGTTTTGAATTTTCCTACTTAATATTTCAAATTTCTCAAAAGCTTCATTTTTAGTCTTTAGAAATCTAGTCCATGTATACCTAGAATAATCATCTACTACAACTAAGGTGTATAGATTACCTCCATAGCTTTTAATTGCCGATGGACCAAATAAGTCCATATGTAATAATTCTAAACATCTTTTAGTGGAAACCATATTTTTAGCTTTATGACTTGCATGAGCTTGCTTCCCAATTTTACAAGCATCACAAAAATGTTTATCATATTTTAGCTTAGGTAAGTTTCTAACTAATTCTTTAGATGACAACGATTGAATTAAACGCATATTTGCGTGACCAAGTCTTCTATGCCATAAGGTAGAGTTATCCACTACCGTGGCGAGACATAATTTGTCTTGAGACTTATTTCCTAATTTCATTACGTATAAACCATTTTTCCTAATCCCGTTTCCTATGGTTTTACCATCTTTAATTATTTCACTACCTTCTTCCGTGAATAAGACTTGACACTTATTGTCACAAATTTGACCGACACTAAGTAAGTTAAAAGCTAAGTTATCTACGTGTTCTACATTAGATATAGTAAGAGAGTCATTAGAGATTGTACCTTTGCCTATGATCTTTCCTTTTAGGTTACTTCCAAAAACAACATTACCTCCGTCGTATGCTTTGTAGGTAGAGAATAAACTCTTGTTACCGGTCATATGTTTGGAGCAACCACTATCTTTGATCCACTCATCCGGTTCCAAGCATGTTCTCAAGCATACCTATTTCAACAAAAACAAATTCAAGCGTTTGGTCCCCAATATCTCATGGGTCTGAAAATGTTAGTGTTGTACATCCCTTGCATTTGTTGCAATTGATTGGGATATTAAAATGGGATACAATTTCCCATATGTACGAAGCCTTGATTTTGTTGGTTGTTCCAATTCATAGGGTAGAAGTTTTGATGAATTGGTTGTCTAGAGTTTCTCCTAGATTGAGGTGTGTTGTATCTTGGTTGAGAAGAGATGTTTCTTCTAGGTGGAGGTGTTTTCGATCTAGACTCGGTTTTGACATAACCTATGCCGCTTTTAAGTGATGGTTTTAAAGACGGTTTCTTTGACTCATCAATGCTATTATGTATTAGTTTCTTCCTAGTAATAACAAAATCCGATCTAGAAGACATAGGTGGACTAAAAACGTGTTTTGTCCCTTTTTCGCCATAGGTGCGACTCACGGATCCAGGTAAGGTGGATCCGTGCACCTTTATGGTGGATCCGTCCATCGCTTTTTCAGCGGACGATCCAACGAAACTCATGGTTTTAGTTCCGCTTGTTGACGCTTTACCGCTATCAAATCCTAGACCTATTTTGCAACTAGGTGACTTTTGATTGTTTAACATTTCTCTTAGTGAATTAGCGCTTTTATCAAATTTAACAAATTTAACTTGAGTTTCCTTAAGTTTGGCGTTTTCCAATTTAAGTTCTTCACATGACTTACACGCAATCTCAATTTCTTTATTCTTTCCCTCAAAAAAGTTTTTTTTCTTTTTTAAATTTTTTTTTATGTTCAATTCTAATAAATTTCCTTTTTCTAAAAGATTTCTCTTTTAGTTTTTCCAAATTTTTATTCTTATCAATCGATTATTTAGCTATTTCACATAAGCTATCGTATTCTATTTGCATACTATCATTATCAAGAGAAGATGCGTTATCACTATAATAAGAAGAGTTAAGAGTTACCTCATTTGACGATTGAGCCATGAGACAAGTTTCATCGTTAGTTTTGTCTTCGGCGTCATTTTCGCTATCACTCCAAGAACCTCCAATGAAGGCCTTTTGATCTTTGTTGCGAGATGGTTTTGGACAATCGCCAATGAGATGATTTGGATCACCGCATCTAAAACATTTCCGGTCACTCTTTCCTTTCTTCTCATCCCTTTGTCAGAATGACTTCTTTTCTTCTCTTGGTTGCCTAACAAATTTACCCTTTCTTCTAAAGAACTTTTTAAAGTTCCTTACGGCCATAGCATATTCTTCGTCATCGCTTTCGGATGTCGAAGTTTCATCATCACTAGACTCTTTCTTAGCTTTCAAGGCGATGGACTTAATTCTTTCCTTTTTGCCTTTATAAATTTTAGAATCTTTTTCCATGACTACTTCATGTACTTTTAGATTGCCGATAAGCTCGTCTAGAGCTAGTGATGACAAATCTTTTGATTCTTCAATCGCCGTGACCTTTGCTCTCCATTTAGGATGTAGAGCCCTAAGAAACTTCCTAACATAGTTCTTGCTAGAGAAACCTTCATCAAGAGCTTTAAGACTAGTAATAATAGTGTTAAATCTAGCAAAACCGCTATCTATAGATTATCTTTCAAGATTGTAAATTGTTTATTTGTTGAACAAGAAGATTCCATATTTTTATCCTTTACTTGGGCTATTACCTGATGTGTGATTAACAAATGATTGCCAAATTATCTTTAGGAAATTTTTCACATAAAAATTCTTTTGTATCCTTTTTTGGCTAAAACATTATAAAGAACCTTTTAGCTTCATTATTTTTAGCAAGTTTCTTTTAAGCTCGTGGATTGTTCTTCAAAGGAACAACCTCTAAAATTTTTGGTGCGTAACTTTCTTTTTTGCAACCGGTAGAAATCACATTATGATATTATGCATAGATCTAAAATCTTTTGCTTTCCACATAAGATTTCAAATACTATTTTTCCAATATATAAAATTATCACTTTCAACAAGGAGGTGGTCTTTGCATAGATTGCACCTTCTAGATATTTATTCCGAATCATAGATCGATTCAAGCTTTATTAATGTAAATTACGTTAAAGATCTTGGGGTAACCTGTCTTTGATTACCAATCGTGGAACTAGAAGGGGGGTTGAATAGTTTTTACTGTTTTAAATTAAAACTTAGATTATAAACTTAGTGAATTCAAGAGATATACACATATGTATATGATAGCGATGCAATAAGTAAATAAGTAATCTATGAAATATGAACAAGTAAAGATAAGAAAGATCAAACATTGACACATGATTTTAGTGGTTGACTACAAGGCTCTCTTCGCCCTACTCCACTCCCCAAGTACCCAACTTGAGAGTTATCTTCACTATGTCAACAAGATCCCTTTAGGCGGAGAAAACTGTACACGTCGCTTACACTTTTTTTGGTACTAAGCTAAATATTGAGTTCTACTTCGAGATAGAAACCAATTAACACACTTATGTATTTTGAGACTATATACTAAAATATCATACACTATGATACACACAACACACTACAACAAGATATTACAAGATGAATGATCTTTACAAACGTGATGGAACACAAATAAAAACTATTAACCCTTGAAGCTTGACATCTTCCCTCTTGAGTGTTCTTCACTAAAGAGTGGAATACGTTGATCACTTGTAATGGATTATGTAACAAGTATAATGATCAAATAATATAAAAGATAAAAGATGTATATGAAAAATATTTGTCAAGAGTTATTTATAATGAAAGCTTAAGGTTGCTATTTATAGGCAAGCCTTTGAAATTCAAATGCTGTCCCAGACAGCTGTGAGCTATGACCCACGGATCCACCATAGCTGGATCTGTCTAGTGTATTCGGTGGATCCGTTGGGAGAGCTGAGACAATATTTGTCATTTTATGATTAACCCTAAATCTATAAAAAATATTGTTTTGTACTTATTAAAACTAGTTTATTAGATTCTTTTAGAACAAAATATTTCTTATCGCCAATAAGGAAATATTTTCTAGATTTGGGAAGATTTGAAAAGATTGTTTTCACTTATGGTTAATCTTATTTTGTCTTACATGATTAATATAACTAGCTTATAATTAATCATGTGTTAACTTAAATCATTTGATTAGAAAGGGTTTATGCAAATGATAATATTTTTCTTTGATCATTAACTATGTTTAATAATGCAATATTTACACCTTAAGTGATTTGTCGTCGTTAAGTAAACTTTCAACTAAATAACTTGTTTACGTAAACTTTTACATATTATGACATTATATTTGTTATTATCAAAACATGAAGATCATTAAATATAAATATCGTTTTTGCGTGAATATTTGTATTAACATACATTTTCAGACTCTCTTGAGAAGAAAAGTTTTTCAAAGACAAAGTCGGTTAGCAAAACTAATGTGTTAGAGGATTTATCAGAAACAGTCACCACACAGATTTTACCTCAAACAGCAAGTCAAGCTGTAAGAAACACAAATGTGATTAAACCAGAAATGTCAAATTGACACTAGGACAACAAAAAATAGAGCACCACAGTTTCCTTAGACTTCTAGGAATACTAATCCTCGCGTGTCTACCTCTACATGAGTAATTCACAGCACTAGTGTTAGCAGACAACATAATAGGAGTACTCAGATGAACGAAAAGGTCATGCACAACAATAGTCAAGTAAAGTTTAAGAAGACGGAAGTAGAAGACCACCATAGGATTTATAGTATTTCTAATAGAATACAGTATGTAATTGCATGTAATGACATTATAAAGTCTAAAATTTTGAATGTTAATGCTTTTGTGCTACTTGTGGAAAACGTATGTTTAAATCGAATCATGATGCCTGTGTTTCTAAATTTTTAAATGACGTGAATGCTACATCTAAGAAGCCTCAAGCAGTGCCCATTAGACCTAGAAAACCAATAAGAAAAGCGAACCAATCTGTTGCAACACCCCTAAGAAAACAGTTGCATCAGACTCCACTATCTAGAAATCCAAGAGTTACTATAGGATGCTTTATGAGAAAACAAGCAAGTCATGGAAATGGTGGATAGAAAAACAATGCCCATCAGGATATAAATGGGTTCTTAAGACAAAGATGAAATAGGTGCCTAAAGTTAGGAAAGAAGATATGAACACAAGTATTAGTCTAACCATAGATAATGCATCTAGGATAACTAATGTCTTGAAACTCATAAATACTTTAGGATCCAATTTGTCAAATGTTCCATCATCCGACATGGTATAACGTTCGTTAGTTCAATCTCGAACTAGTGAGAGCTAATCACCCGAACGGGGGTTGTCAATCCCCAATAGATCTATTTTATAACATTCGCGCTCACCCTCCAAGTGATTTACAGTTCATGAAACCTAAGCTAATCCGTAATTATTCAAGTAAAAGTCAAGTTTGAGTTTTACGTCCAAAAAGTAAACAATATTGTATCTCATCGCATGACAAGTAAAGAAGTGCATAAATCAATTTGTAATCAACCAAGTAAATGTATTTATAATCAAGCATGTTCTCACCCCAAAACTTATAAAACAAATCATGTAAAACGTGGGGTTATGAACTCACCTCAAGTGAGCTAATATCAAGTATATCACGCAAAATGCGTCCAATAATCGTCGAAAGCAACCTAATCCAATATAGGTCGAATCAGTACTCAAGTACGTTGTCTAACAACTACCATATACATTCCTATATAGTTATCATCAAATATCGTTCGGGCTATCATAATCAAGAGGTCATGACATGACGTACGAGGAGCTAGGATACTTTAAATCGTAAATCCAACAACTCGTCGATACGTTATCCGAAGAGGCCTCATTATGAAATTCCCTAGTAATATAGCACTTTGATAACTAATAACACATATATCTCTATATAGCTATATCACCATCTAATCGTTTTAGCGAAATCATATTTATAAGGTAAAAACGTTTATAATTACGCCTTTAGCAAAAATGACATAACTTTGTCGTTTTTAGTCCGTTTCTTTCGTTTCTTACGCCCACGCTTTCGTAGTAAGCTGTGACATAAAATCACATTTTAGGTTTTCATGATCGATGTGATAGTGTTTTACTGTTCATTACAGTATAACTTATTAACGCAAAACCCGTAAATGTCGTATCTTATTCGTTATAGCTCTGTTTTTAGCGATTCTTTCGAGCACGTTCTTGTAATTGTAAGTTTTATCATATTATTGATGTCTATGAAGTATAAGTTTCTGTGGTGAATAGTAATTTTTATAAAAATTGTTTTATAAAAGTGTTAATATCTTAAACTTGTAAATAGTGTATCTTCATCGTTAATTAATGGTTTTTCGAGTTCTTTATTGACGCCCTCTATCCTTGTGAATTGTAGTATTTTATAAAATCATAAAACAAATATGTAAATTTCAAATTACAAACAGCCCTTAAGATATTTTCTCGAAAATGTGTTTAAAACATTAGTTTTTAGGACTTTTTAGCTTTACCACTTTGTTACTAAACCCATTAGAACCCTTAATTCTATTCTTACATATATTAGGTTCCGATTAGGTCATGTTTTGTCAATATTTCAAGATACAAGTGTTCTAATCTCACTTTAATCAAATCCCCTTAAAGAAACCCTAATGGTTATTTAGCTAAATAAAATATATGAACAACATAAAATCAAAAGTATGAAAACATAAAGAGTCTTATTTACCCTGATGATATGTAAGTATGATGACCAAACAAATCTAAACCCTTGTAGGATTAAAAACACAAGCTTTGCACCAATGGAAATCCAAGATAGGTTTGAAACCCTAATACCTTCCCATCTTTGCTCCAATACTTACAAATGGTTAACCAATCATTGTAAACACCTAAATGTCTTAGGAATGATGTGTGTATGCTTGCATAAGTGGTAAGAAAATTTGTATGGCTTGTGATAAAGGGTGTTCTGAGCCGTGGCATGTATAGAGAGAAATAGAGAGATTTTTAGTGTTTATACACCTTAGGAAATGTGTTTTGTATGGTTTTTCTACAATAAGCCTTTATATAGGGCCTTAACTAAGGTTAAGAAAATCTAGTTAAGTTAACAAGGGTTAAGTTAAAGGATAATATCTAAAAAATATTTTAAGATAAATATCCAAATAAATATCTTTATAATATCTTGCATAATAGTCTCCTTGTAAATATCTTCTTAATTAACGCGAGCTTGACCAAGGTTGAGGAACAAAGGATAACACGGTTCATAAAATGATATTTTATGAATCAATAAGCATATTATGCAGACATGTCGTAAATTTTTACGATGTCAAAACGAATAACAACAGCGCGATGAACCGTTTGAACTTGCGAAACGCTAAACTAAAAATACATTTCTTCGCTAAATTTTTCAAACTAAAATCAAAAATATTTATTAGCGACAAATAAAATTTTAAATGTCGACGCTCGTTCACGGAAACTCGTAAAATAATATTTACGACATCAGGCACGCAATCGTCGTACAATGACCTAAAACACGGGGTGTTATAACGCATACCCTAAGTTGATTATTACTTGTGTTAGGTATGTTGAGCGAATCGACTATCTTGAGGAAATTATCAATGTATTCAATTGCGTCTTCTGCATTTGTTCTGCTAAAGGCATTGTCACACAACTCAATGAGAAATTGCCCTTTCAATTCAATCCTACCCTTCTCATTTCCCGATTCATAGTTTATTCGGGTTATAGTCATGTATTCTTCCACAGTCGTATTCTCCATTTCTTCTGTGATTCCTTCTTTACTCTGATTCTCATGATCAAAAAATAAATCGAATTCCGGTGAACTCGAATAGTCAAGACTCGTTGTCTTGAAAAGCTTCCTTGTTGTATGAAATACTCGTTCTGGTTCTTCGAAAGGCGTAAGGAGGTCTTTCGTAGAACTCCTGGTCATGCACTCCTAAAATAGAGGATACACAATCAGTAAGATAGGCTCGGAAGAGAGAAAATACATAAAACTATAAACGAGAATGGAATATGAAATATACAATCTGCTGTTGTATTAGATGATCGATACGCCGTATTCAATTAACTAAATACGTCGTATTGATCTGTTGAGTACGAGTACGCTGTATATGTGTCGAAGGGTTAATATGCCGTATCTAATAGTTAGAATACGCCGTATTGGTCAGTCGACCAGAACAGTAACAGAAAAGAAAAATAATGTAGAAAATTTAAAACACACAATATGCAAAATTATACAATGCAAACTAATCTAAGTTAAACTAAACTAAAAATACTAATAAATAAGAATTAAACAATTTCACTACCTGGCAACGACACCAAAAACTTGATGTTTCGTTTTGCGTAGGTATTATTTATTATCAAGTTTTACTATTTATATTTTGCCGACTATACCTAAAACAACACTAACGGGCAGTGTACCCGATCAGTTGTAGTTTCGTTGGTAAGTAGGGTGTCGATCACTAAGAGCGAGAACGTTAATACTTAATTATCAGTATTTTAGTTATCTAAGTTAGTCCTAAGTTATTCTATGTTATACCTAAGTTAAACCTAAACTAATGGTAAAAAGGGGTTTTTAGCCTGAGAGACTGGCACGAGTTTTGGTTTACCTAGACTGAGATTGGGCGATTAACATACACAAGCTGATATTTAGAAGATAGAGAAGCGGTCAAGCCTATTGTAAGGAAAACGTATTAACCATATTTAATCTAATAAAATGCAGGTTTTAGTTTATAAGTGCAATGATTGTGTTATCTCGTTGTTGATATATCATTACCAGATTTAGACGGTACTTCTTCCTAAAACCTAGACATGGCAATTCTGTCACAATTAACCACATCCGCATAAAGCAATCATGGTTGATTATAATCTATCTTAGAAAACAATAATGGTGATCTTATTGAATCCTAGCTCATCGAGACTTTACTAACTTACTACTTAACGGTTCTTTATATACTGGTAGTCCACTATCCAGATATTTACCTAAGAAATTAGAACGTTATTTGTTAATCCTAGGTCACCTGCTAGTCTAAATTGTTCACTAAACCAGAGGCAAAGATAGGTCAATATTTGTGATCCTATTACTCTAGATATATATATCGTAATATGGAGAGCTATCTCGGCATCTAGTCCACTTGGCCCGTTTTGTAAATCCAGTTGAATGATAGGTCACATACTTAAGCACATAAACGAGTATAAATTGATAAACATAAAGCAACACACAACTTATAAGATGCAATCAAGATAAACATAAACCAAACGTTAAATTATCATAAACACGGCTAATACCTAAAGGTATTAGCCAATAACCATTATACCGAATACAAATGTCATAGACGAACGATTGAGGGTGTTGCGCCTTTTAGTCTTTGGTATAAAAATTGCCTTCTTCTCGCCTTTACCTAAAAGTTGAACTTGGTGGTTAATGCCTTCTTCTCAGTCTTTGGTATGAAAATTGCACACTAAAATTCCTTATTAGGGTTCTGTATTTATAGCCATTTGAAATTCGGCGATACGCGTATTGGATGTAGTCAATACGGCGTATTAGGGTTTTCTTGGAGTGGTGACCAAGAAAACTATATTCTAAATGACTCATGAACCGCCAGTGTATATGGCGTAATAAAGTCTTCATGAAAACGCGTATTGGTCTTTATAACTTCGTTGTTGCTTATGAAGATAAGGAGCAATATGTCGTATCTTCCTATGAAGGATACGGCGTATTATTGTCAAAAACAAATACTTGATTTCTTTCTTCGTTTAAGCTCTAAAAATGCAGCCTTTTATTAAACATCACAATTGCTCCATATTTACTGGCAAATAACAAATATAAGCAATTAATTACCAATCTCATGCCATAAAATAATATAGAGCGAGCGATATAGATGGGATAAATAATGCTATAAAATATACGTTTTTTGATGTCATCAGGGGCTTGGACATAATTTATTTTTAGTGGATCAATTCTGTGACTCTGATCTTGAAGTAGCGTTTCAAAAACACACCTGCTTTGTTCGTGATTTAGAGGGTTGTTAATACAAATATTCGCTTATATTTAATGATCTTCATGTTTGATAACTACAAATATAAAAGTCATAGAACGTAAAGTATATTTAACAGTTATTTAGTCAAAAGTTTACTTAACGACAAAAAATCACTTAAGGTATGAATATGGCATTATTAAAAAAGTTAATGATTAAAGAAAAATATTATCATTTGCATAAATCTTTTCTAATCAAATAATTTAAGTTAACACATGATTAATTATAAGCTAGTTATATTAATCATGTAAGACAAAATAAGATTAACCATAAGTGAAAACAATCTTTCCAAATATTTCCAAATCTAGAAAATCTTTCCTTATTGGTGATACAAAATTTTTTTCCTAGAAAGAATCTAATAAACTAGATATTAAAAGTACAAAAACCACATATTTTGTATAGAATTTGGGGTAATCATAAAATGGACAAATGATGTCTCCACTCCTCGACGGATCCACGAAACAACACACAGATCCAGCTGATGGTGGATTCGTGGGTCGCACCATCCAGCTGTTTCAGACAGCATTTGAATTTCAAAGGTTTGCCTATAAATAGCAACCTTAAGTCTTCATTTTAAACAACTCTTGACAAATATTTTTCACATACATCTTTTATCTTTTATATTCTTTGATCATTATACTTGTTACATAATCCATTACAAGTGATCAACTCATTCCACTCTTTAGTGAAGAACACTCAAGAAGACATCAAGCTTCAAGTGTTAATAGTTTAGTTGTGTCATCACATTTGTGATAATCATTCATCTTGTATATCTTGTGTTGTATGTGTGAGTGTATCATAAGTGTGTATGAAAGGATTATTATTAGGCTTGTTATATATGATTCCATCTTTGCCGTTCAAAAACAAAGTTAGTATTTAGGCCACAAAATACATAGTTGTTAGGTTTTGGTTCTATCTCGAAGTAGAACTCGGTATTTAGCTTAGTACCGGAAAAAGTGTAAGCGACGTGTACGGTTTTCTCCGCCTAAAGGGAGCTTGTTGACATAGTGAAGATAACTCTCAAGTTGGGTACTTGGGGAGTGGAGTAGGGCGAAGAGGAGCTTCGTAGCCGAACCACTATAAATCATTGTGTCATTGGTTTGATCTTTCTTATCTTTACTTGTTCATATTTCGTAGATTACTTATTTACTTATTGCATCGCTATCATATACACTTGTGTATATCTCTTGAGTTCACATAAGTCGATAATCTAAGTTTTAATTTAAAATGGTAAAAACTATTCAACCCCCTTCTAGTTTCCACAATTAGTATTAGAGGCCAACGTCACCCAAGATCTTTAACGTATATATGGTAGCATTAAAGCTTGAATCGATCTATAGATTCAGATAAATATCTAGAAGGGCAATCTATGCAAAGACCACCTCTTTTTGAAAGTGATCATTTTATATATTGGAAAAATAGATTTGAAACTTATGTGAAAGCAAAAGATTTAGATCTTTGGCATATTATCTTAAATGGTGATTTTCCACCGGTTGCTAGAAACAAAGAAACCCAAATTTTAGAGGTTGTTGCTTTTGAAGAACAATCCGACGATCTTAAAAAGAAACTTGCTAAAAATAATGAAGCTAAAATGGTTCTTTATAATGCTTTACCTAAAAAGGAATACGAAAGAATTTTTATGTGTAAAATGGCTAAAGATATTTGGAAATCGTTGTTAATCACACATCAAGGTAATAGCCAAGTAAAGGATAATAAAATTGATCTTCTTGTTCAACAATATGAACAATTTACTATCCTTGAAGAAGAATCTATTGATAGCGGTTTTGCTAGATTTAACACTATTATTACTAGTCTTAAAGCTCTTGATGAAGGTTTCTCTAGCAAGAACTATGTTAGGAAGTTTCTTAGGGCTCTACATCCTAAATGGAGAGCAAAGGTCACGGCGATTGAAGAATCAAAAGATTTGTCATCACTAGCTCTAGACACGAGCTTATTGGCAATCTAAAAGTACATGAAGATCAAAAGTCATCTAGTTATAAAATAGGTCTACAATTTGATAATAGTAAAGCATCAACTAGCGGAACTAAAATTATAAGTTTCGTTGGATCGTCCACGAAAAATGCGACGAACGGACCCACCATTAGAGAGCACGGATCCACCATACCTGGATCTGTGAGTCGCAACGACGACCAAAAAAGGACATAATACGTTTCTAGTCCACCCTTGTCTTCTACATCGGATTTTGTTATTACTAGGATTGATGTGTCAAAGAAACCGTCTTTAAAACCATCACTCAAAAGCGGTATAGGTTATGTCAAAACTGGGTCTAGATCGAAAACACCTCCACCTAGGAGAAACATTACTTCTCAACCAAGATATAACACACCTCAATCAAGGCTTTGTACATATGGGAAATTGTATCCCATTTCAATATCCCAATCAATTGCAATAAATGCAAGGGATGTACAATACTAACATTTTTGTTAAAATAGGTATGCTTGAGAACATGCTTGGAACGGATGAGTGGATCAAAGATAGTGGTTGCTCCAAACATATGACCGGTAACAAGAGTTTATTCTCTACCTACAAAGCATACGATGGTGGTAACGTTGTGTTTGGAAGTAACTTGAAAGGAAAGATCATAGGCAAAGGTACGATCTTTAATGACTCTCTCACCATATCTAATATAGAACACGTAGATAACTTAGCCTTTAACTTACTTAGTGTTGGTCAAATTTGTGACAATAAGTGTCAAGTATTATTCACGAAAGAAGGTAGTGAAATAATTAAAGATGGTAAAATCATAGGAAATAGAATTAGGAAAAATGGTCAATACGTAATAAAATTAGGAAATAAGTCTCAAGACAAATTACGTCTCGCCATGGTAGTGGATAATTCTACCTTATGGCATAGAAGACTTGGTAACGCTAATATGCATTTAATTCAATCGTTGTTGTCTAAGGAACTAGTTAGAAACTTACCTAAGCTAAAATATGATAAACATTTTTGTGATGCTTGTAAAATTAGGAAGCAAGCTCATGCAAGTCATAAAGCTAAAAATATGGTTTCCACTAAAAGATGTTTAGAACGATTACATATGGACTTGTTTGGTCCATCGGCAATTAAAAGCTATGGAGGTAATTTATACACCTTAGTTGTAGTAGATTATTACTCTAGGTATACATGGACTAGATTTCTAAAGACTAAAAATAAAGCTTTTAAGAAATTTGAAATATTAAGTAGGAAAATATTAAAAGACTAAAATGAGCTTATTGTGATGCACAAGACATTACTCATAACTTCTCGGCTCCATGTACTCCATAATCAAATAGGGTAGTAGAAAGAAAGAATAGGACCTTACAAGAGATGTCTAAGACTATGCTTAATGAACAATCAATTCCACAAAAGTTTTGGTGTAATGCCGTTGATACGTCAACTTACATATTGAATAGAATATTAATTCGACCAATACTAGGAAAAACCCCTTACGAAATATTTAGAGGTAGGAAACCCTCTTTAGAATATTTCAAAGTATTTGGAAGCAAGTGCTTCATTTTAAATACTAAAGACTATTTAACCAAGTTTGACCCAAAGTCATACGAAGGTGTTTTTCTAGGGTATTTTCAAAATAGTAAAGCTTATGTATTATTAAATAAACACTCTATGAAAGTCGAAGAATCACTCAACATGACATTCTATGAAAGTCTTCCTCCTACCAAAGTATCACCATTGGTTGATGATGATGTTGGTGAAGAAGAAGCTATTAAAAGAAATACCAAAGTAGTAAATAATATTAATGAATAAGATGAGTCGATAGAAGTTGACGAATTTGTTAACATTAAGGAGTCTAAGAATCATACATTAGATCAAGTAATAGGAAATCTTAATCAAAGAACATTAAGGTCTCAAGCCCAAAATCATAGTAATTCCTTTTGTTGTTTTATATCTACAATAAAACCCAAAGATGTCAAAGAGGCATTAAAGATGAAAGTAGGGTTTGTAGATTATGCAAGAAGAATTAAACAATTTTGTAGCTAATGATGTTTGGGAAATTAGTTCCTTGACCTATAAGTTCAATCGGTCCAATAGGACAAAATAGAGATCCTTTAGAAATAAATTAGATGAAAACGGTATAGTATCTAGAAATAAGGCTAGATTAGTGGCACAAGGATATACTCAACAAAGAAGGTATAGATTATGATGAAACATATGCTCCGGTAGCAAGGTTAGAGTCAATTATAATACTTCTTGCTATTGCTTATGCAAATGATTTTAAAAAATAAATCAAAATGGATAAAAAAGTGCTTTTCTAAATGGTTTATATTAAACGAATAGGTTATGTTTCTTCAACTCCCGGGGTTCATTGATTTTCCAAAAACCAAACTATGTTTATAAACTTAAGAAGGCTTTATATGGTCTTAAGCAAGCTCCTAAAGCTTGGTATGATAGACTAAAAGCATTTTTGATAAAACACAAGTATTCAATAAGAATGGTCGATAACACACTTTTTACTAAGAAATCAAAGTCACACCTTATCATTGTTCAAATATATGTCGACGACATTATATTTAGTTCTATGAGTCAAAACTTGTGTGATGATTTTGCGAAAATCATGCATGACGAGTTTGAGATGAGTATGATGGGGAGTTGAACTTCTTCTTGGGTCTTCAAATCAAACAAATGGAAGACGGAATATTTTTTAATCAATCCAAGTACATCAAGGAGATGTTAAATAAGTTCAGATTGAAAGATTCTAAACCAACCAAGATGCCAATGTCAACGGAGATCAAGCTCACTAAAGACGATGACGCCGACTCCATGGATAGCTCTATATATCAATCTATGATTGGTAGTTTACTTTATTTAACTGCAAGTAGGCCTAATATCATGTTTAGTGTTTGCTTATGTGCTCGTTTCCAAGAAAATCCTAAGACTACCCATTTAGAAGTTGTTAAGCATATCTTTAGGTATATTAGGGGAACTTGTAGCACCTCCGAAAAATTTAGAACTCCTTTTCATTTTATGTAAGAGTATGTACCACAAGCATTTGCAAATTTGCCGTTACTTTCCAATAAAAAGATATCCTTCAAGCGACATGCAATATTTACGCCATTGAAAATTTTAATAGCGCGTATAAATCATCATTTTTGCTTTCGGATCAAAAAGGAGTATTTTAGAAAACGCGTAGCAATAAAAATCATATTTTTCACGCTCTGCGAAATAAAGTCGCACACCTATATTATTCTGTGAACCCGTCCGTACTTCAATAAATAAAACCATACATTGGCTAATATTTAAATTCCCCTAAATAAATATTATGCCTTGACATTTCATTATATTCCTTACACCTAATGTCCTACACATTATGTTCTTTCAAAGTCTTCACATGCCAATATCTTTTCTCCTGCAAACTTCATTTCACAAATAGGGAGATTCACTATTAATAGTTATACTATACAACTATGCTCAATAGTGAGTGAATAATAAACATTCACGTGAAGCTTTGAAAGTTCTCATTAAATTGTAGTATAAATAGACACCTATTCTCTTCACTTTTAGTACACCCCTCATATATCAAAGCAGAGATAAGTAAGGTTTGAGTAGAGTTTTAGCTAGTGATCGTTGGGTTTAAGATGTAGTACTAACCAAGGGTTGGTTCGAGCTTCCTTACTATCGTCATCTTTCCGCATTGACTAGCAAAAACTTGGACCCTCGTAAGTCATTCTTGTAGCTTCACATTTATCATATACGACTTTCACTTTGTAAAAACACACGACATGCATGGTGCGACCCATGCATGGACTCGTAAACGTACGCATGTCGAAACTTTTGTCATACTATGCATGGAAACGGTAAACTTAAAATTGGATCAAACAAGAGCTATTCGACCACCTTAAACGAGTAAAGTTTGACACTCGTTTCGTGACTATAAAACGTTGGCACTAGGGACGAGTAGAACTAGGACTTACGTGCTAAATACTTGTATTGTGACCAAGACCAAACCCTAACTCGACCACCAAAGCGACGTGCGACGAGGGGCTACTACCTCATCGAGGTTGTACCTTGTCGTTGGCTGCACCATAGCGACCAAACCGGTTGCTCGTTGGATAGCAACCCACCCCGACCCCTCTAACATTTAAGCCACGCATGCAAGCACAGTCGGCTGCTGCCACTGTTGCCGCTGCTTGCGCTAGCGTGCGGCAGTGGCTTGCTGCCTCTGTTGCTGCCGCATGGTGGCGGGTGGCGAGACGCTGGTGGTCGCATAATAGCCGGCTGCCGCCCTCATCTAGCCGACGCACTCTCTTGGTGTTACTATGTTCGACCAAGCCGACGCACCCTTGGTGCGGTTGTGCTCAATCAACCGACGTCCTCTTTATGGTTCGACCATACTCAACCCAAACGCACTCGTTGATGCGGCTGCGTTTTCCTCGACGCACCTAAATGGTTCGAACCATGGGAACCGGTCACCCTTGCCAAAGTAGTAGTATTTTGGTGGCAAACCATTTTTATGTTGGTAATGCTTGCATGAACACTTAAAACTAGAACAACAAACATATTTATATTAACATGGAATGACTAGTATGAATACATAAGCTAGTAGCCAAGAAATGAAAACATGGTGACATAAAATTGCATGCATGCTCTTCCTGGATGTGTCATACTAAGTAGGGTATGACATAGTATAACATGTTTTTTTAACTTATTTCCCCTTTTGCAAATGGATAGCATACTTTACGTATAATATGTATAATTCAAGTGTGTAGAGTAAAATGCATTTCCAAAACTATATAATTGACACTAGATATGGTATATAAATTTTAATGACTTAGAATTAGTTACGATAAAACCGGATTTAAAAAAAGTCTATTCGAGCTTAAAATGTGATTTTAAAAGCCTTATGATTTAAATTATAAACGTTGAAACGTAAGAATATTAAATGTAAGTGAATAATTTTTATAAAATTATTTAGACGTTTCGTATAAACTGTGACATATAAAATGGATATTTAGACGAGATTTAAGTGACGACTAAAGTAGATAAATAACGAGATAAACAAATATATAAACTCAGTACCTTGTAAACAATAGTTATATTTTAAAACATGAATCGTATTACTTCAACAATATGACCATGTGATTATAAGTTATGGCACATAATTTCATCAAATTGAGTATAAATACTTATATGTGCGTAGTCATGTATCATCCCTAGAGCCAACGGTCTAGTCAACGGTATGAGAACATAAAGCGATATTCTATTTTGGACAAATAGATTGGATAATTCATATATTGAATTCTTAGAATGTACACTAAGATTTATCATAATTACTTAGGTGTACCGAGTCACTAATTGACGTGCATAGATCCAAATACCCCATTCAAGGCGATTAATTGACAAGGTGAGTTTTTATAGCCCCTACCTTCTGTTTTTCAGGGTGAGAACATTGCTTATTTTAAACATGTGAACACAAGTACAGTTATACATTACTGATTGGTCTAAGTCCTGATTTAACCCAAGTTGCTATTTGCCCGATTTATCATGAACCGTTAATTACTTGTAAGCGCGAATGTTATGGATAGATCTATCGGGATTGACGTCCCTGTTCGTCTTGGACTGACATTTCAAGCAAACACAGTTTCATTGCGTCAGATTAACGGTGTCCCGGGTTATACACCTGCAAGGGCATTCATTATAGTTGGTATATGTAACGCTTCGGTGTCATGAGCTATGACGATAGTAAATGCAATTTATGAAGACTTAGTATCAGTTATATAATCAGATGTGGATAAAAACATGTTGGTCATAAACATTAACAATTATGCATAAACCAAACCTATGGACTCACCCTCTTTATGATGACATTTACAATGTTTTCTCAGGTATTTAAGAACGAAGATGCTATATTAAAGTCTCAAGCATTGCAGTCAATTCCAGTTATCTAAAGATCATTTGTACTATTCAAAAAAATGATGTCGTATTGTTTATTTTTATGATTCCGCATAATGGTTAAACACTTTATTATTTTCTAATGCAAGTGATTCCGTTTTCATAAATGTTCTCAAAAGAGGTCTTTCTGTATTTGCTTAGAATCTGATATTCATGAAGTCCCACGCCCCTCGGTTACCATTATTTCAGATATGTTTAGGGTGTGACAGATTGGAGAATCAAGAGCCCTGAGTTAAGAGAACTAGTTGCATTAGGTAGCACTATACTAACTATAAACTACTTATCTGCTTAACATGATTATTATGCTTCTATTGTCTGTCATTGCTGGTGACTCAATATGGGGTACATAGGAAGCAACAATCAAAGGAGTACATATATATTAAAATGGGATACATGTGAAATAGACATATATGAGATACATATACGTAATATGGGTTACATGTGTATTAAACAAACTTAACTATGCGTATTTTGAAAAATGCCTATATCCTTATTTCATATTTCTTGTCGC
The DNA here is from genome assembly GCA_026074375.1 of Tanacetum coccineum. Lineage (NCBI taxonomy): Eukaryota > Viridiplantae > Streptophyta > Magnoliopsida > Asterales > Asteraceae > Tanacetum > Tanacetum coccineum. The sequence goes on along the minus strand of BQNB010010837.1, from coordinate 30,898 downwards.
AGCGACATGTCGAACTCAGATGAATTGAGACACACCGGTAACACTACACTGGTACCTCCCAGACTCCCCGACACACTTCCCCAGGTGTATCACAGGAGACGTCCTACTCTCGGATTACTTATTTTGCCATCCGTATCACCATTTCCCCCAACTATTAGACGTACCGCTCGTATATCTGTTTTGCCCATTGAGCCAAATCTTGTTGAACGTGCCAGAATTTCTGCTATTAATCTTGATGATTATCAACTTGATCCTGTTACTCCACCACCCTCACCTTCATCCCCATTCCCAATGGCTGCTTACCAGCGGATGATTGCTGAAACGGACCCCACCCAGAGAGAAGAAGCTCTAACTGCCTACGGAACGGAAACTGGTCAGGGTTCGGTGCCTGTTCCTTAGAGGACAGTTGCATACCATTCTCGAAGACATAAACCGTTACCCAAATGCCTGTTTGGAGGAGTTAGAAGCCATCATAGACACATGGATGTGAAGCCCCGAGTTGAGGAAAGTTCGTTGGAGACGCTATTTGTGGACAAACTGATTTCTCAGCTTAGACAAGTGTGTGAGGATGCGGAGGATCGTGCTAGTAATGCTCAGGAGGAAGCACGACAGAAGAGGAAGGAGGCACTCGAGGAAGTGGTCCAGCGAATCTACCGTAACAACAACTAGTTTTATTTCTGTCTTTTGTACAACCACTAAGCTATGGGTTTGTCACGGCTAGTGAACTCTTGTATTCCCTTACTCTTTGAAATGAGTATCATGTTTGCGAATAATAACAGTATTGATTTCAAAAGACATGCCATTTGTAGTAACCCCGTGACTATCTTTACTCATATAACTTTTGTACGTGTGATAACTGTCATTTCCATTGTCCTTCTTATAGAAAATGGCACCCGGACGACGCCTAATTGTCTGCCAGAACCCTCCAATCAACCGTTCGACCAACCGAAACAACATGGACATCAACAGTGGCATTGACACTCAGATGATCAACCAGCTCAATGCACAAGGAAGCTGAAGCCCCACTCGCAGCTGCCGCTGTGACTCATGCTGCAAGCACTCAAAAAGAGACCAACCTAGGATCAAACTCTTCCAGATAAGCATGCAACTACAAGGAATTCTGTGCATTCATGCATGAAAACTTCCGTGGTACTGAAGGTGCTGTAGGCTTAACCCGATGGTTTGAGAAACTAGAATCTCAATTTGGGATTAGCAACGTTGCAGAAGGTGACCGAGTCAAATTTGCTTCTAGCACTCTGCTAGATGGTGCTTTAACTTGGTGGAACATGTATGTTTGTTCTGTTACTCTCGATACCGCTCATGCAACACCTTGGAGTGATTTCAAGGCTATGTTCATCCGAACGTACTGCCCTTGTAATGAAGTCAAACAAATGGAAAATGAACTGTGGAATTTAAAAGTGAAAGGCACAAACCTTACCGCCTACAATCAACATTTCCAAGAACTCATCCTCTTATGCCCTAAGATGGTACCCAACGCCGACCGGTTGTTAGAACGTTACATCGAAGGTCTACCTTTGAGCATCAAGGGTAATGTAACCTCATCCAAACCAGTGGACTTGCATGAAGCAATTGACATGGCTCAAGGTTTGATGTACCAAGTGGTCCAAGTGCTAGGAAAAAACTCGGGTGACAAAAGGAAATGGAACGGAAATCACTACAACCCCAACAACACCAACAACACTAGCAACCTCAACCCAAACAAACACCCAGAGACAGCAAGGGTGTTTACAGCCAGGCAAGGTTCTTATGCTGGTAAGTTACCTCACTGCGGAAAGTGTGGACGACACCACACTGACGCATGCCCTCCTGCTTGTTACAACTGTGGAAAGGCAGGACATAAGGCCAAAGACTGTCGAGCTCCACCTCGTCCCGCAAACCAAAGAGGACCAGAAAGCAAAGGAGGACAGGGAAGTGATGTCACTTGTTTTGGATGTGGCGAAAAAGGACATTACAAGAACAAGTGTCTGAACAATAGGAATCAAGGCGGTGGAAATCAAATTCGAGGCAACCAACAAAATCCTCAGAACAATCAAAGGCAAAATCAAGGAAACCCTAAAGGAAGTAACCAAGCATCAACCAGCACTCAAGGAGGACGCAGAGCACCTGGCAGAGTATACAGCCTATGTGCTGAAGCTGCGGTAAAAGATAACAATGTGGTGAATGGTACGTTCCTGATCAATAATGTCTATGCTTCGGTGCTATTTGATACAGGTGCGGATAGAAGCTTTGTGTCACATGCTTTCAGTAAATATATAGACATCCCTCCTACAAACCTAGACACTAATTATAGTGTGGAGCTAGCTGACAGAAAGTCGCTAACCACAAATACCATTTTAAGAGGGTGTACTCTTAACTTACAAAATCACCTGTTCCAAATCGACTTACTCCCTATAGAATTAGGAAGTTTTGACATCATCGTCGGAATGGATTAGATGGCCGAACATCGCGCAGAAGTTGTATGTTATGAGAAGCACATGCGTGTTCCGTACAGAAATGATATGCTGATCATACAAGCCGAAAGGAGCGGAATTAAAAGCGAATCGAGATTAGAAGTCATCTCGAGCATCAGGACGCAGAAGTACATCGATCAAGGATGTCAAGTGTTCTTGATTTAAATGATGAAGGATGAGGAAACTGAAATTCTAGAGAGGTGAATTGAAGATGTGCCTGTTGTCAGAGACTTTCCGAAATTATTTCCTAAAGATTTGCCAGGATTACGCCTAACACGCCAAGTAGAATTTCACATCGAGCTGATACCCGGAGTTGCACCTGTTGCACCTGCACCCTATCGTCTTGTGCTTGCAGAGATGAAAGAACTAGCCGAACAGCTAAAAGAACTTTCGGATAAAGGTTTTATAAGACCAAGTTCCTCTTCGTGGGGAGCACCAATCTTATTTGTCAAAAAAAAGGATGGATCTTTCCGAATGTCTATCGATTATCGTGAGTTGAACAAACTTATAGTTAAAAATCGTTATCCCTTACCCAGGATCGATGACTTATTCGATCAGTTACAAGGATCCAGCATCTACTTAAAAATTGACTTAAGGTCAGGTTACCATCAGTTAAGGGTTAGAGAAGACGATATCCCTAAGACTGCTTTCAAAACATGATACAGACACTATGAGTTTCGAGTCATGCCTTTTGGTTTGACCAACGCGCATGCGGTATTCATGGATCTCACGTTATAAAATAACAATTCGAATATCACTAATGTAAAATGTACATTTAGAACTAATAATATTAATAAGTATATGAGTAAGAAACATAGTATTTTGATATTAATAGATAAAATTTTTATAACACCCTGTGTTTTCAAGTCATTGACGACATCGATAAATCCACAATGTACCTTTTGTATTGTACGCATTTGCTTTAAATCATAAATGTTAAGCTAAATCGCATAAGCTAAAAATTAGCGTTCAATGTAAACGGACATCAATCAATTTTAACGTTGCATCAATAAATTGTATAAATAATTTTATTTTTGAGAATAATTTATGGTCGTTTGTTCATTATTTTATCGGTTACGTAAGTTTAAATTCTTTTCCGCGATAAAATACGTTTAAGCATACCCGGAACCACAAAAATATTTCTACGCTTCAACAAATAACCGATGATTTTATTCAACGATCAAAGTTTTATGAACACCTTATGCATAATGAGCATACATATACATGTCCTATATAAATGTATATTGTACAAGTAACAAAGACATTACAAGTATACCCTTTTATAAAAATAAACTAACACTTTACTTTTTATCCAAAAGTTTCACTTACACTCTCTTTTTTAAAAAAACACAAGTAACATGTAAGTATATAAAAGAAACTAGCAAAACACAAATCCTTGTTTCCATGGGATGATGTCTCATTTAGGGGACATAAGAGCACAATCCATTAAGGAGGTATGGCCTAACTAGTGCATAGTAAATTTGACTATCTTTTTCCCCATTTCCCTCACCATGCCCCCAACTATCCCCCCCCCCCCATTGACTAGTCAATGGACTGTAGTCCTATTGTTTCCCTTACTTTGACTAGTTTCCTTATATATAACATGCATTCCTAAGTGTAATGTCATAAACTCTTTACACTTAACAACTCATTTTCTTTCTTTCTTTCTCTCCTAAGGTCACGGCTCACTAAGCCATCCCAAACAATCCATACAAAATTTATATAACCTATTTACATACACTCTCATATCAATCCTAAGAATACCTCAAAGTATTTTGAAGCCTTGATTAATTATTTACAAGTGTGAAGCAAGAAATCAAGATTTTGGGTTTCATATTGAATTAGGGTTTTCATAGCTTGCTAGCTTTGGTTTCTAGTCTAAACACGGGTTTAGCATTTGTTTCTCATCATCATCATACATCATAAGGTCTACTTTAAACCTTTATGCTTTTAGTTTATGAGTTTTTATGTATATAATGTGCTATATAGTGAAAATCCACCATTAGGATACTTATGAACAAAAAAATATAATTTTGCTTGTGATTATGATTTTGTACATCCAATTCTCACATATAAGAAATTGGTAATATCATGAAAAAAGGATAATTAGTCGTGTACAATCTCGGTTTAAGCATAAAAAAGTTCATATATAAACTTGTAATATAAAAGTAATTAAGAAAGTTTTATGAAATTTCATGTAAATTTAATAACTTGTGATCTTGATGATACCTGGACAAAATAAAACTTATGGCAATTATCAAAGTATAACATATGATATATATAATTATGTAAAGACTTGGAAAATTGTAGGTTGAAATATATAAAACAAATAATATAAAATAAATATAATAAAAGATCATATAGGTCAGTAGTTTTCGAATTTCAAACACAGGCTTTTGTATTTTTAAAAAGATAATACAATTCACGACGTATTCCGAAAAGGTCAGAAAACTTGTTTAAACGGATTAATAACGAAAAAGTTACGTTAAAAAAAGAGTTATACGTTAATTAAACGGAGCTATAACGAATAAAATACGACATTTACGGTTATACGACAACGTATACAATTAAGATAAAAGTTCACGTCAGGTGTGAACAGTAAAAAGATAGCTGTTCACCAGATGGACAAAATGTCGAAAATGACAAATTTTTATGATACCTCGTCCTAATACGAAAAGATGGGCATAAGAACCGTTTAAAATCGGCCTTAAACCGCAAAGTTATGCTAGTTTTACTAAAACGATAATTATAAACGTTTTCACTTATTAAACGTAATTTTACAAAACCATTAAGTTGGTGAATGAAACTATATAGAATAATATGTGGTTATAAAAGAACTATATTACTAGGGAGTTTCATAATGAGGCCTCTTCGGATGACGTTTCGACGAGTTGTTGGATTTACGTTTTAAAGTGTCCTAACTCCTCGAACGTCATGTCATGACCTCTTAAATTATGATAGCCCGAACGATAGTACGATGTAACATCTATAAAGATATATTCAAGTTACTCGGTACTTATGCGACCCTCTGATAATTTAGGTATTGCCGTCGATCTTTTACGTGACGCTTATCTGCGATATTTGGATTATCAGAACTCAAGGGTGAGTTCATAGCCCACATTTTTTACGATTTAAATGATTTATAATTAAGAGGGTGGAAACGTGCTTTTTTTACAAATTAGGACGCAATATTGATTACATGTTGCCTAAGTAGCGATATCCCATAAGCCCACTATCATGAACTGTCAAGTTGCATAGATGTATTGGAATTACATTATGTGACGCGAATTGTTATTTAATAGATCTATTTGGGAAACGACCTCCCCGTTTGGTGACTAGCTATCACCAGGAACGAACATTATAGCATGTCGAATCAGGGATGTTTTCGGGTTAAAACATCATTGCGGCTAGTACAATATTATTGCGAACAAGACTTCGAGCTTCATGTCAAGTGGAAAAAAAAGCTTAGTGTAAATGTAATTAGTTTTTGTGATACCTGCATGTGTTGCATATCACGGAAAATTCTTGAGGTCCCCTGCATAATTTTGATTAACAACCTATGAAATTCACCAACATTATTTTGACGTTTAAGCAATGTTTTCAGGAGATCAATAGGCATGGGATGCCAGGTATGCATTGGGTTACATTTTGGATTGCACGCTTAAAGATTTAGGTGCATCCTATTTTGTGGACATGTTTGTCAACATGTGTATATTCCAAAAGTGAACAAGTAAAGCTATTATAGCCCTTATGTATAAGTCCCTTTCAATTAAATCCAATGTATCATATTAAACGACTTTTTGTGTCATTCTAATATATCTTGTGCTATGAACTTGAAGTAACACGCCCCGAACCCTAATCCCTGCGACCCAATTTGGGGTGTTACAGATTGTAACAAGAGCCCATGGCTATAGAGAACCAGTCAAATGTTTTGCTGGACTATAACCGTTTACAAACATTGCATTCATAGAAAAGGTTTTATGGACTCACTATTTGTTTGCATTAGTGGTACAAGATGCATTCATAATGATATTCGTGGTTTATAATAATATTACGTAAAATACATATAGCCTTATATTTCTACTCATAAGTTTATTCTGCCGGTCACAGTATCATTCACTGATTCTGCCGTTACCTATTCCTTCCTGTTCACTCTGAGGCTCACATATAAAAAAAAATTATTAAAAAAATCATTTTAACAAATAATTAAAAAAAAATAAAATTAAAATATTATCTTGGTGATTCCATCTGAGGATCCTTACGAGGAGGCTGCCCAACAGTTGTTGGAGCAGGCACCACGTTCTCCAGAGTATATACCTGATCCCATGGAGCTGGAGGATCATGTACCAGTATACATTCCGGAGCCTGAGCATCCTGAGGACTTAGTGCCAGCTGAGGATGAGGCACCTACACCTCTACTACCACCATTCTTTTTATCTCCACGTATTCGACCCCTTAGTCCTAGAGCACTCGAGGTTGAGATGAGAGATATATCATCAGCCTACTATCATTCACTACACACACAGGACCCATACATTTTACTATACCAATACCTGCCACCAGCTACTAGCCCAGGATCTAATTTCCCGAGGCTGACACGCCGCCTCGGAAGAGACTACTACTTACTACTCCCAGACCTGGGTGTGAGATTGGAGAGAGTTCTGCTGCTGCTGCTGCGAGACAGCCAGGACCCACTATAGAGACCAGACTCCGAGATACTGAGAGGAGGATTATGACCGCCTTAGAAGATGGTCAACATGAGGGTCAGTTATCAGGTAGACGTTCGTAGTAGAGAGAGTTTGGAGTTTCACTCACGACATCACGATCCCTAACAGATCGTGCCTGTAAGAAGCTGAGATTGAGGTATTGAAAGGTAGCGAGACTTGCTTACACAAGAGAGTAATGCAGACCCGTCAAGACTTGTCAAAGGTCAGAAGCTCACTGCAAAGGGCATTATAGTCACAGTTACATATTAAAAAAAACTGAGTGCGTCGCCACGAGTGGCAGCGTCAGGCTGCAGATGATCTTGCTGTTCAGCATATCATGCGTACCCAGGCCCTGGAGGCTGGAGCACGCGTTGACACATTGGAGGACACTGGTAGCAGTTCCTAGACTTTGTTTATGAATTGTATCTAACTATCAGTCTGTTAAGTTTTTATGGTTCTCCAGCTAGCATGCGGTATAGATCTTTTGTTATTGGTTCGCTATCCTGTAAATAGATCTTTGTCTGATTAGCTTCCGTATAACCAACTAAGTATTACGAGTAACTCCCGCTAAGTAGGGCTACTATTGTTGATTTTCATTTTGTAACCTACGATAGGAAGCATGTGGTTAGCCAACAGATCATGTATATTTCTATATTTATAGATGAATGGATGTATTATGTTATGTCGATCTTGTGTTGGTTATATGTTTCACTGTGTGATGTGATCTTTTTATTTATGATTCATATGTTATGTCACTTATGATTGTATTGAAATCTAACGGGTATTGTATTTTCTTGTGATTGAAGAAAATGGCACCAAAGAGAACCACAAGGTCAACCCGAGCCCCACCAGTCACACCAACTCCAAATGAAACACCAACCACAACTGTTACTGAGGCACAACTTCAGGCCTTAATTGACCAAAAGATTTGCTGCTGCAATGGCTGAAGCAGAAGCAAGCAGGGTTAGGAATGGCTACAATAAAGCAATGGTTCAGGACCAATGCCAGCACAAATCTGCTCCGAATGCCTTACTCGGATTCTTGAAATGCAAACCTATGGACTGTCAAAGGTACTAGATGGAGTCGTTCAACTCACTCGATGGTTTGAGAAAATGGAGTCTGTGTTTAGCATTAGCAATTGCCCAGCAACTAGCCAAGTCAAATTCGCGACTTGCACTCTGCAAGATGATGCTCTTACATGGTGGAATGCCATGTTAAGACCACTACTACTGAAGTACTCATGCCATGGCCCATGGCAGCACGTGAAGAAAATGATTGACTGATAAATACTGCCCGAGGGGTGAGATCAAGAAAAATTGAGACTGAATTGTGAAATCTTAAAGTCAAGCGCATCGAATGTGTTGCCTATATCGACATTTCAGGCAACTAGCTTTGATGTGTCCAGTTGATCCCAGAAGTAGGTAGACAAATTGAAAAGTATATCTGTGATCGCCCGATATGATACTTGGCATGGTAAAGGCATCATAAATCGAAGACCATGCAAGAAGTTATTGAGTTTTACAACTGATTAATGTAGATAAGACCCATGCCTATGCTGAACTCAGGCAGAAAGGAAAAGAAAAATATAATTTTTCCAAAGAACAATTCAAACCAACAGAAAAAAGATGCCAGAACACAGCCAGGCCTATACCGCAGGCAATAGTGACAGAAATCATACGCCGGTCTAAGCCACTATGGTACCAAGTGTAAATTGTCATTCATGAGCATCCTTGTCCACCTAGGTGTAATAACTGCAATAGGGTTGGCCATCTGGCCAGGGACTGTAGGATACGGCCTGCTAACAACAACAACAACCGTAACAACAACAACAACAACAACCGTAACAACAACAACAACAACAACCGTAACAACAACAACAATAATCAGCAGGGCAATGGTTGCTTTGAGTGCGGAGCTCAAGGCCACTTTAAAAGAAACTGCCCAAGACTAAGAAACAATGACGTGTATAAGCTTGGAAATGACAGGGCTCCATAGAAGGGTAGTGGTTGGAAATGCGGGGGCCAACCCAGACAAACGTTCGTTGAGGACGTTCCTTCTAAACCACCGCTATCTTATATCTTATTCGATACGGTGCCGATCCGAAGTTTGTGTCTACTGCATTTAGCTCCCAAATTGCATCCCGCCATCGACCCTTAGATCACTTTTAGAAGTCCCCGAACTAGCTGACGGAGTATAATTGGTTAAACACTATACTTAAGGGTTGCACATTAACTTCGTAACCACCATTCAACATAAACTTAATGCCTTAGAACTTGGTATTTTGATGCTATAATCAATGGGATTAGGTTGGCGAAGTACCAAGCGGTCATTGTGTGTGCCGAGAAGATTGTTCGCATCCCCTGGAGAAATAAAACCTTAATCATACACGGTGATGGAAGTAACCATGGAAATATGACACGATTAAACATCATTTCGTGCACTAAACCAAAAGTTACATGGAAAAAGATTTCCTATCTTTTTGACACATATCACTGCAAAAGAGGGAAAGACAAGTCGGAGAAAAACGACTTGAGGAGGCGTACCGATATTAAAAGATGTTCCTGAAGTAATTTCCTGAGGACTTCCGGTCTCCTCCGACTCGAAAGTGGGTTTCAAATTGATTTTGGTACCAGGTACTGCACCTTGTAGCACGGCACCTTATCGATTGGCCCTGTCCCAGATGAAAGAGTTTTAGCTGAGCAACTGAAAGAGCTGTCCGATAAAGGCTTGATAAGACCCATTTTCATCACCTTGGGGAGCTCCGGCCTTGTTTGTCAAAAGAAAGGACTATCATTTCCGTATGTGCATTGATTACGGGAATGAATAACTAACGGTTGAAGACCTTATCCGCTCCAAGGATTTGATATTATTTGATCAGCTTCAAGGTCGGTGTCTACTCGCAAATCGAACCTAAGTCAGGTTATCACACAACTGAGGGTTCGAGAAGAAGACATTCCCCAGAACTGCCTTCAAACCCTGTTGATGGGCATTACGAATTTTCAAGTTATGCCGTTTGTTTTGACAAACCACCTGCCTATCATGACCTTATTTATCCTGGTATGCAACACCATATCCTGGATAAATTCGTAAATTGTCCTTTATTTGACACATTCTGATATATTCAAAGAACAAGAAAGAACATGAAGAACACCTTAAGCAAATCTTATAATTGCTTAAGAAGGAGGAGTTGTATGCCAAGTTTTCCAAATGTGAATTTTTGGATTCCCCAAAGTACGTTCCTCGGTCACGTGATCGTTAGAGAAGGAATTCATGTAATCCACCAAGATTGAATCCCATAAATATTGGACATCTCCTAAGTCACCAATAGAAGAAATTCGTTAATTTAGTCTTGCTGTATTACCCGAAGATCAATTGAAGGGTTTCACAGATCTCCAAACCAATGACTAAGCTACTCAAAAGAAGGTCAAGTTTTGAGTGGGGCGATAAACACGAAGCAGCTTTTCAACTGTTGAAGCAAAAGTTGTGCCAGTGCACCAATCCTTGCATTACCCGAAGAAGCGAAGATTTGTCATCGCATACTGTACTCTTCAAAGAAAGGGTTTGTGTGCTGTGTTATGCTAAGAGAAAGTGGATTTCTTAGCATCTCTCTAGTTAAAAATTCATATAAAACTATACGACTCATGTTTGTAGAACTTGGTGCAGTGAGTTACGCTCTCAAGATCGGAGACATTAGTTTATATGGAACTAAGTGTACGGTGTTCACCGATCACAAGAGATTGCAACACATTATGATCAAAAAAGAGTTGAACTTGAGGAAACCCGGATGGTTATAGTTCTAGATTAACGATTGTGATATTCGTTATCACCCGGGGGAAAGCCAAATGTCGTTACTGATGCTTTGAGCAGGAAAGAACGAGAACCACCGTTAAGAGTCGAGCCTTAGTCATGCCCTATTTAAGCTTGGATCGTTCCCAAACAATCTTAAGTGCTCAGACTGAAGCGCGAAAACCAGAAGAACATTAAGTAGTGAAACGGTTTGGGAATGTTGATTGAAACGCTGAAATTTCCAGAACAATTAGTAGAACAAAGTTGGAACCACGTGCGGAATTGGAACCCTGTGCCTCAATGCAGAGCAGGTTTAACTTGTTATGGGCGATTTTACGGACTGTGATCATGCACGAGTCCCATAAATTCGAAATACTCTATCCATCCGGGTTCCGACAAAATGTACCAAGACATGAAAAAGCTATATTGGTGGCCTAACATGAAGGCCGACATAGCCACTTATGTTAGCAAGTGTTTGACCTGTGCTAAAGTCAAGGCCGAACATCAAAGGCCATCAGATTGTTGGTACAACTAAGAATACCTAATGAAGTGGGACAACATCACCATCGGATTTTGTCACAAGATTCCTAGACTCTCAAGACTATGACACAATTTGGGTTAATCGTTGACCGGCTTCAAAGTCTGCGATCTTCACACCATGAGAGAAGACTGATCCTATTGGACAAACTTGCAAGAATGTAACCTGGAAGGATGTGGTTCCACGAGAGCAGTGAATACCTGTCACAAATCATTTGTGATCGCGACCCAGATATCCGCTACAAATTTCTGGAGGTCACTTCAGAACGCTTTTGGTTTACTAATTTTGTTGGATATAGTAATGCGTACCATCCACAAACAGACGCAAAGCTAGAGAGACCATTCAAATCTCGAGGAAATGCTGCGGGCTTGACAATCGACATTTTGTAAGGGTTGGGTTAACCATTTTTCCATTAGTCGAGTTTTTCATACAACAATAGCTAACACGCGAGCATCAGCCGCACCATTCGAAAGCACTAATGGTCCGAAAGTGTCGTTCACCTGTTTGTTGGACTGAAGTTGGAGAAGCTCAAATACTTGGTCCAGAACAAATTCAAGAGACCACTGAGAAAATCATCCAGATCAAGTAAAGGATGCAAGCTGCTCGTGATCGACAGAAAGTTACGCCTGACTTTAAGCGTAAACCAATGGAATTCCACGTCGTTGATAAAGTTTAGGCTCAAAGTTTCACCTTGGAAAGGGGTCGTACGATTTGGCAAACGGGGTAAAGTTAACCCTAGTATGTTGGACCTTTCAGTGTTAGAAAGTCGGAGAGGTTGCTTACAAGCTCGAGCTTCCCCTGAAGAGCTGAGTAGGGTTCATAGTACATTCCATGTGTCCAACCTGAAAAAGTGTCATGCCGACGAGCCATTAGCCGTTCCGTTGGATGGACTTAATTTGGACGACAAACTCCATTTTTATTGAGGAACCAGTAGAAATAGTGGGACCGTGAAGTGTAAACTGGAAGCAACCGGATCCCATTAGTCAAGGTTTCGATGAACTCCAAAGATGTCCTGAGTCACGTGGAGCGTTAAGACCAATTCAAGAAGAAATATCCACACCTCTTCACAAGACCAAACGTCGTCAAGTGCTGCATCATGAGCCTTCGGACAAGGCTCGTTAAATCGGGGGGAATCTATAACACCCTGTGTTTTCAAGTCTTTGACGACATTGATAAATCCGCAATAGAACCTTTTGATTGTACGCATTTGCTTTAAATCAAATGTAAGTTAAATCGCGTAAGCTAAAAATTAGCGTTCAATGTAAACGGGCATCAATCAATTAAGCGTTGGCATCTATTAAAGTATTAAATAAATATTTTGAGAATAATTATGGTCGTTTTCATTTATTTTTACGGTTACGTAAGTTAAAATTCGTTTCGCGATAAAGTACGTTTAAGCATACCCGGAACCACAAAAATAATTCTACGCTTCAACAAATACCTACGTTTTTTTCAACGAATCACAGTTTATGAAACTTTAAAGCATTTGAGCATACATATACATGTCCTTATCAAGTATATTACAAAATAACAAAGACTTACAAGTAAACTTTTATAAAAATTAAACTACACCTTTACTTTTTATACTAAAAGTTTCACGTTACACCTCTTTATGAAAAACAACAAGTAAACATGTAGAATTATATAAAAGTAAACTACAAAACACCAATCCTTGTATCCAGGTATGATGTCCTCATATATGGACATAAGAACACAATCCATTAAAGGAGTATGGCCTACCTATGCATAGTAAATTTTGACTAATCATTTCCCCATATTTTTTTTTTCCCTCACCAGGCCGATAAAGCTAGCACGGCCGTGCCCCCAACTATTTCCCCCCCCCCCCCTCCCTTGGACTATCAATGGTCTTTAGTCTTTGTTTTCCTTACTTTGACTAGTTCCTTATATATAACATGCATTCCTAAGTGTAATGTCATAAACTCTTTACACTTAACAAACTCATTTTCTTTCTCTCTTTCTCTCCTAAGGTCACGGCTCACTAAGCCATCCCAAACAATCCATACAAAATTTATATAACCTATTTACATACACTCTCATATCATATCTAAGATACCTCAAAGTATTTTGAAGCCTTGATTAATTATTTACAAGTGTTGAAGCAAGAAATCAAGATTTTGGGTTTCATATTGAATTAGGGTTTTCATAGCTTGCTAGCTTTGGTTTCTAGTCTAAACTCGGGGTTTTAGCATATCTGTTTCTCATCATCATCCTACATCATAATGTCTACTTTAAACCTTTATCTTTTAGTTTTATGAGTTTTTATGTTATATAATGGTGCTAATATAGTGAAAATTCACATTAGGAATACCTTTTGAACATGAAAAATATAAATTTTGCTTGTGATTATGATTTTGTACACTTTCTCACACATTATAAATTGGTTAATATCATGAAATAAAGGATATATAAGTCTTGTACAATCTGGGTTTAAGCATAAAAAGTTCATATATAAACATTGTAATTAAAAGTTAATTAAGAAAGTTTTATGATTTCATGTAAAGTTAATAACTTGTATCTTGATGAGCTTGGAAAATATGAACTTCTGACATTATCATCATGTATAACATATGATATATATAAATTCTAAAAGACTGTGGTAAATTGTGAGGTTGAAAGTATATAAAACATATTATATAAATAATTATATAAAAGATCATATAGGGTCAGTAGGTTTTTCGAATTTCAAACAGAGGATTATTATAATTTTTACGCATAATACAATGTCACGACAATTCCGAAAAGGTAAGAAACTTGTTAAACGGATTAATAACGAAAAAGTTACGTTAAAAACGAGTTATACGTTAATTAAACGGAGCTATAACGAATAAAATACGACATTTACGGGTTTTACGACAACGAATACAATTTAAATAAAAGTCACGTCTGGTGTGAACATAAAAGTACTGTACACCCAAGGGTCAAAATGTCGAAAATGTTCAAATTGATGATAACTCGTCCTAATACGAAAAAGATGGCATAAGAAACGTTAAAATTCGGGCTACAACGCAAAAAGTTATGCTAGTTTTTACTAAAACGATAATTATAACGTTTTCACTTATTAAAAGAATTTTCCCAAAATCATTAGTTGTATTTGAACTATATAGAAATTATATGTGGTCATCAAAGTACTATATTACTAGGGAGTTTCCATAAATCGAGCCTCTTCGGCATGGCTATCGACAGTTGTTGGATTTACGATTTAAAGTGTCCTACCTCCTCGAACGTCATGTCATGACCTCCTTAAATCATAATACCCAACGATAGTACGATGTAACATCTATATGATTATATCAAGTACTCGTAACTATGCACCTATGATAAATTTAGGTTGCATACGATCTTTTACGGACGCATTATCTGCGATATTTGGAATATCAAAAAGAACTCAAGGGAGTTCATACCCCACATTTTTATGATTTTAATGAATTATAATTATGGGGTGGAAACCAATATAACCGTTCTTAGTTTTGACAATCGGACGCAAGTATTATACATGTTTGCCTAATACGAAACCCAGTTAAGCCCACTATCATAACTGTCAATTGCATAAGATGTAGTTGGGAATTACATTATGTGAGCCAGCGAATGTTATTTAATATATCTATTTTGGGAAACGACTCCCCTTTCGGTGACTAGCTATCACCAGGACGAACGTTATACATGTCGAATCAGGATGTTTCCGGGTTAAAATCATCATTTGCGGCCTAGTACAATATTATGCGAACAACATTAGCTTCAGTGTCATGTAGCTTAGTGTAAATGTAAATTTTAGTTTTGTGATACCAGCATGGTGTTGCATTATCACGGGAAAATTCTGCGGTCCTGCATATTTTTGATTTATCAAACCTATAATTCACCAACATTATTGTTGACGTTTTAAGCAATGTTCTCATGTGTCAATAGGCATGGGGATGCCAGGGATGCATTGGGTTACTTTTGGAATTGCACGCTAAAGATTAAGGGCATCATATTTTTGTAAATGTATTGTCAACTTGTGTAACATTCCAACAATGAACAAGTACAGCTATATCTTTTGATAAATCTTTCAATTTAAATCCAATGTATCATTTTTAAAACTACTTTTTGGTGTCCATTCTTATATATCTTGTGCTATTGATCTTGAAGTAACACGCCCCGAACCCTTATTCCGCTGCGACCCAATTTGGGGGTGTTACAATTTTTGTAATAATTAGTTTCTTAATTCATGTAGATCATTTGACGAGGATATAAGTTTGGATTTTGTTTTAGTTAAGATTTGGCTAAGGTACGAATATTCTTGACATTTACTCGACTTTCCTATTACTTCATTAAGTAGTACTTTCGTTTGTTTCGCCATGCACAGATATTCAATCCTTTCTTTTAAAGATTCTTATGACATTTAATTCGTATTTATTTGCACATTTGAAATCCCTATTGATGTTTCCTAGCCTTTGATTCGTTATTCGTTGCTACCCATTTGACAAAAGCCTTTGAATTCCATTGATATATGCTTCATTTGATATTGCCATGATGAGTGTATCTGTTTCATTTATACAAGACTTCTTTGGACATAAATGTTTTTTGTTTTGATATGCTATTTGAACCCTTTGTTTCTTTTTGATGCCGATCTAACTAGCTATAGAGAACCAGTGTCCGCAGTCATTGACACCAAATGCCTGACACTATCTATGACGGTGTGATCAGTCCTATGGCGTTCCCTTTGTATTGTGTGCTCTATTATGCACTTCGCCATAATGATTTTGTAGGGGCGTATGATGCATCCGAATACTTTGTTCAGTTCAGTTATGGTGCATGACTTAGTATGGTGTGAATACCTCATTGCCCATTTTGTTTCGGTACACGTGGAGATTGCAACTCCCTTGTATAGCTTGTTATGAGATATATATGATTATTTGGTATAAGTATGTTGCAATGTTTTTTTTGTTTATAAAGCTCGTAGGAATTTCTATACGTTCGTTTCGCTAAGGAAATTCTATCGTTTTGTTTGGCTATCTGTTTCGTCAGCTCTTATGACATATGAAATCTTTGTTACCAAGTTATGGTAATTCCATTTCGTTTACTTATGCATACTTGATATATCCATTTTGTTTATATCTATTCACTAAGCTTTTAGCTCAACCGCTTTCCTTTTCTCTGCGGCAGGTAATAAGAGGAAGCCGGGTTATGAGTGAAGAGTGCTTAGGAGCTCTTAGTGGACCGACTTGTTGATGGCTTTCTACATTTTATTTATAATTCCCCAGACTTTGATTTTTGGAATTGTCTTTCATTTAGACTATGCATTTGGATTTCTTTTCGTTTGGAGGTCATTACGTTCTAGACCTATTATTTCCTTAGTCCTTGGTGAATTTATTGAACTATTCTATGTATAAAGTCTTTTGCTTGCGTTTATTGATTCCATAAATGTGACATTTGACTCGTTCTCGGGTGAGGTGTTACATTGATGTTGGCCATGTTCCAGCTCTTAAAAAAAATTGATCTTACTAGGTGTATTGGACTCGAATGGTTTCAAATTCACTAATGAGAATGGTATACTTCGTTGTTTGAAAGGTTCTTTGTTGGATATGAAAGGCAACTAAAGGGTTCTTCTTCTCTTTACATTTTTCAAGGTGAAACTATCACATGTTCTGCTTATGTATCTTGTTCAGAGGAAAGTAATTCAGATTTGATGATGTTGTGGCATATGCGTCTTGGTCACATGAGTGAAAATGCATAGTCATATTGAGCAAGCGAGGACTACTTGACAACCAAAAGGTGGTTAACTTAGAGTTTTGTGAGCATTGTGTCATCAGGAAACAAAAACGAGTAAGTTTCTCAAAAGCAATTCATCAAACAAAGGAGACTCTCGATTATCTTCATGCTGATTATTAGGGTCCTTCTCGAGTACCTTCTCTCAGTGATGCTTGGTATTTTCTCTCGATCATTGATGATTTCTCAAGAATGACGTTGGTGTTTATGATGAAACACAAGAGTGAGGCATTTGAGAAATTTAAGCATTAGAAGATTTTTATTGAGAACCAAACCGGAAGGAAGATCAAGCGTCTTCGTAGTGATAATGGTTTAAAATTTTGTTAAAGAGAGTTTAATGAATTTTGCATAGATAAAGGAATTGAAAGGCATTATACGGTTCGTTACACTCCTCAACAAAACGAGGTAGCTGAACGAGTGAACAAAACTCTATCAGAGAGAACTCGATGCTTATTGTTGAATTCTATATTAGACAGAAGTTTTTTGGGCTAAAGCACTCAACATGGCTTGCTATCTAATCACTAGTCTTTCTCTACTCTATTGATTTGTAAACTCTTATTCAATTTTGGTTTTTTGGACCCCTAGATTATTTGAAGCTTTGTGTTTTAATGCCTCACTTATTACCCATGTAAGTGAAGAAAAAAATACCCAAGATGGCGAGAAAGGAATTTTCATAGAATATGGTTGTGGGGTTAAAGGCTATCGAATTGGTTACCATTTAAAAGAAGAGTCATTCTTAGCCGAGATGTGACATTTGATGAGGATTACTTGTTTCACGTGTAACAATATCCGATTAAATCGAAACTTGAAGATGATGTTTCTGAAAAGGTGGAGGATGTTCCTAAACAAGTAGAGCACGTTGTTCTAGGAGATACGGACCATGATTTTACTTTTCCAGTTGATCACACAAAATTTCCACATTTGGAACATGAGCAAGAGAGGTCCATAGCCCATGATAGACCTCGTATAACTACAAAAGCTCCTAGTCAATTTGGTTTTGAGGACTTTTTCGCATATGCATTGCAAGTAGTTGAAAAGGCGAAGTCTCTTGAACCGGCTACTTATCAAGAGGCTATTACTTCTAAATAATCTGATATGTGGATTGCGGCTATGGTGAAGAGATAGAATCTCTTCATAAGAACAATACATGGGAATTGGTGAAACTACCTGAAAGAAGAAAAGTTGTTGGTTGTAAGTGGGTTTTCAAGATGAAAACCGGCTTACTAGGATCACACATCATCAGATTCAAGACACGTTTAGTCGCGAAGGGATATAGCCAAAACCAGAATCGACTACAATGTTATTTTTCTCAACGTCATACATCTATAGGTGTGTTACTCTCCTTAGTAGCACATCATGACTTAGAGTTGGAGAAATTAGATGTAAAGACTGCATTTCTTCATGGTAACCTTGAGGAAGAAATTTATATGAGCCAACCCGAAGGCTTCGTTACTTAAGGCAAAGAAGACTACATTTGTAAGCTCCAAAAATCTCTCTATGGTTTGAAAACATTCATCGAGACAGTTAAAAAAGAATTTAGAAAATTTGTATGTTACAGATGGTTTTAGTTAAATTGCTTATGATTTGTTGTGTTATCTTAAAAAAGGCACCATCAGATCACGTATCTACTTACACTTGGCATTGATGATATCTCGTAGTAGCAAAGACATTGAGAGTTAAACAAGTTAAGGTTCGTCTCAATACAAATTTGATATGAAATATTGGGAGCAGCTCGAAAAGAATTTGGGTGTGAAATAATTCTGAGATCGAAAAACATGGCAAGCTTTTCTTATCATAAAAAGTTACATCGAGATGTTATTTCACATATGCATGATTTCAGCAAAAATCGGATAAATACTCCTTCTTCGGCCAATTTTTTGGTTTATTCACTCTTGTTCACCTCAAAGTGAAGCATATATGGAGTATACATCCCACATACCCTCTGCCAGTGCTGTTGGAAGTTTAATGTATGCTATTGTCTACATGAGGCTGGATATAGCTCACGCGATGAGTGTTGTGTCAAGGTATATGGCTCATCCTGGAAAAGAGCATTGAAATGCGATGAAACATATTTTTCGTTATTTGCACAGGACACTACTGTTGGACTCCATCTGCAGTGGTATCGGAATATTTGCGTTGCCAGATAATTATACAAGATTTGTTGTGGATCTTGATGCGAGTTTCACACCCCCAAATGAGGCCTGGACGGAATACGTGTCCGGAGGCATGACGTCATTGCATACATCCCACAAGATCAAGTAAACAACAACTATATGGACGTTTGATAAAACATAACTCGTTGCTTTGGATAAATCAAAATAAGTCTTACAATATTCTTGACATAAATGAAATAGTTTTAGCGGAAGCTTAAGTAAAATGCAGCGGAATCATAACATGTTTTTAAGACAACGAGTATTTAAGTTTAAAGATAAACATTCTTGAAAGACACCTGTTAATACAAATATTCATGCAAAAACAATATTTATATTTAATAATCTTCATGTTTTGATAATAACAAATATAATGTCATACTACGTAAAAGTTTACGTAAACAAGTTATTTAGTCGAAAGTTTACTTGACGACGACTAATCACTTAAGGTATGAATATGGATTAAACATAGTTAATGATCAAAGAAAAATATTATCATTGCATAAATCTTTTCTAATCAAATGATTTAACTTAACACATGATTAATTATAAGCTAGTTATAATTAATCATAAAGATAAAATAGGATTAACCATAAGTAGAAACAATCTTTCCAAATCTTTCTAAATCTTCTCAAATCTATAAAATCTTTCCTTATTCATGTTAAGAAATATTTTCTTCTAGAAGAATCTATTAAACTAGTTTTAATAAGTACAAAATAATATTTTGTATAAATTTGGGGTTAATCACTAAATAACAATTTTTTTCCCCACTCCTCCCCACATATCCACCAAATACCGCATGGATCCAGTATGTGGATCCGTGGGTCGCACGTCTTGTTCCCTTGGTAAAGAATTTGAAATTCAAATTGTTGCCTATAAATACCAACCTCACTCCTTCATTTCAAACAACTCTTGACAAATATTTTTCTTATACATATTTTATCTTTTGCATATTCTTTGATCATTATACTTGTTACATAATCCATTACAAGTGATCAACTCATTCCACTCTTTAGTGAAGAACACTCAAGAAGACGTCAAGCTTCAAGTGTTATTAGTTTAGTTTTGTCATCACGTTTGTGATAATCATTCATCTTGTATATCTTGTGTTGGTTTTGTGTGTAATCATATGTGTTATGATAGGTTTAGTAATTGGCCTCAAAATACATAGTGTGTTAGATTGGTTCTATCTCGAAGTAGAACTCGATATTTAGCTTAGTACCGGAAAAAGTGTAAGCGACGTGTACGGTTTTCTCCGCCTAAAGGGAGCTTGTTGACATAGTGAAGATAACTCTCAAGTTGGGTACTTGGGGAGTGGAGTAGGGCGAAGAGGAGCTTCGTAGCCGAACCACTATAAATCCTTTGGGTCATCTTTGATCTTTTCTTTCTTTACTTGTCAATTTCGAGATAATTTATTACTTATTGCATCGCTATCCTATACACTTGTGTATATCACGCCTTTGAATTCACATAAGTTTGACAATCTACGTTTTAATTTAAAATGGTAAAAACTATTCAACCCCCTTCTAGTTTCCACAATTGGTATCAGAAGCCAAGGTCACCCAAGATCTTTAACGTATATTGTACATTAAAGCTTGAATCGATCTATGGATTCGGATAAATATCTAGAAGGGCAATCTATGCAAAGACCACCTCTTTTTGAAAGTGATCATTTTATTTATTGGAAAAATAGATTTGAAACTATGTGAAAGCAAAAGATTTAGATCTTTGGCATATTATCTTGAATGGTGATTTTCCGCCGGTTGCTAAAATAAAGAAAACCCAAGTTTTGGAAACGGTTCCTTTTGAACAACAAGATGATGATCTTAAAAAGAAACTTGCTAAAAATAATGAAGCTAAAATGGTTCTTTACAATGGCTTTTACCTAAAAAGGAATACGAAAGAATTTTTATGTGTAAAACGCTTAAAGATATTTTAGTAATCGTTGTTAATCACACATCAAGGTAATAGCCAAGTAAAGGATAATAAAATTGATCTTCTTGTTCAACAATATGAACAATTAAATATCCTGAAGAAGAAATCTATTGGATAGCAGTTTTGCTAATTAACACTATTATAATAGTCCTTAAAGCTCTGATTATGTTTCTCAGCAAGAACTATGTTAGAAAGTTTCTTAGGGCTCTACATCCTAAATGAAGAGCAAAGGTCACGGCGATTGAAGAATCGAAAGATTTGTCATCACTAGCTCTAGACGAGCTTATCGGTAATCTAAAAGTACATGAAGTTGTCATGGAAAAAGATTCCAAAATTTATAAAGGCAAAAAGGAACAAATTAAGTCCATCACCTTGAAAACTAAGAAAGAGTCTAGTGATGATGAAACGTTGACGTCCAAAAGCGATGACGAAGAATATGCATGGCCGTAAGGAACTTTAAAAGTTATTTAGAAGAAAGGGCAAATTTGCTAGGCAACCAAGAGAAGAAAAGAAATCATTCCGACAAAGAGATGAGAAGAAAGGAAAGAGTGACCGTAAATGTTTCAGATGCGGTGATCCAAATCATCTTATTGGTGTCTAAGGAATAGAAGACTTGGTCACACTAATATGCGTTTAAAAGTACATGAAGACTTGGTCATTGGCGTAAATGTTTCAGATGCCGTAAATGTTAGGCATAGAAGACTTGGTCACGCTAATATGCGTTTAATTCAATCGTTGTCGTCTAAGGAACTAGTTAGAAACTTACCTAAGCTAAAATACGATAAACATTTTTGTGATGCTTGTAAAATTAGGAGCAAGCTCATGCAAGTCATAAAGCTAAAAATATAGTTTCCACTAAAAGATGTTTAGAACTATTAAATATGGACTTGTTTGGTCCATCAGCAATTAAAAGTTATGGAGGTAATTCTTACACCTTAGTTGTAGTAGATGATTACTCTAGGTATACATGGACTAGATTTCTAAAGACTAAAAATGAAGCTTTCGAGAATTGAAATATTAGTAGGAAAATTCAAAACAACTAGATTTTTAATAGCTATTAGAAAGGACCATGGTCGGGAATTTGATAATGAAGTACAATTTGGAGCTTATTGTGATGCACAAGGCATTACTCATAACTTCTCGACTTCGCGTACTCCACAATCAAATAGGGTAGTAAAAAGAAAGATATGACCTTACAAGAGATGTCTATACCATCTTAAATGAACAATCACTTCCACAAAAGTTGGTGTAAGCCGTTGTAACGTCAACTTATATATTAAATAGAATATTAATTCGACCAATACTAGGAAAAATCCCTTATGAAATATTTAGAGGTAGGAAACCCTCTTTAGAATATTTCAAAGTATTTGGAAGCAAGTGCTTCATTTTAAATACTAAAGACTATTTAACCAAGTTTGACCCAAAGTCATACAAAGGTGTTTTTCTAGGGTATTCTCAAAATAGTAACTTATGAAGTAATTAAAAAAACACTTCTATAAAAGTCAAAGACTCACACAACGTGACATTCGAAGAAAGTCCTCCTCCTACGCCAAATTATCCACCATTGTTGATGATTGAGTTGGTGAAGAAGAAAGCATTAAAAGAATACCAGTAAATAAATAATATTAACGAAGAAGATGAGTCGATAGAAGTTAATGAAATTAGTTAACATTAAGGAGTCTAGAATCGTCCACTAGATCAAGTCATAAAAAAGAAAATATTAATCAAAGAACATTAAGGTCTCAAGCCCAAAATCATAGCAATTTCTTTTGTTTTATATCTACTATAGAACCCAAAACATTAACGAGGCTTTAAAAGATGAAAGTTGGATTTGTAACAATATGCACAAGAACTAATTAATGTATAGCTAATGATGTTTGGGAATTGTCCCTCTACCTAAAAGTAATCCGTCATTGGAACAAAATGGGTTTTATGAAAATAAATTAGATGAAAACGTATAGTATCAAGAAATAAAGGATACTTATGGCACAAGTAGAAGATATAATCAACAAGAAGGTATAGATTATGATAAAACATATGCTCTGGTAGCTAGATTAGAGTCAATTAGAATACTTCTTGCTATTACTTGTGCAAATGATTTTAAACTATATCAAATGGATGTAAAAGTGCTTTTCTAAATGGTTTTATAAATGAAGAGGTTTATGTTGCTCAACCTTCGGGGTTCATTGATTTTTCAAAAACCAAACTATGTTTTATAAACTTAATGAAAGATTTATATGGTTCTAAGCAGCACTAAAGCTTGGTATGATAGACTAAAAGCATTCTTGTGATATAAAACACGAATATTCCAATGGAATGGTCGATAACACACTTTTTACTAAGTATCAAAATAAACACCCTGTCATTGTTCACATATATGTCGACGACATTATATTTGGTTCCACGAGTCAAAACTTGTAAATCATGCACGACGAGTTTAGATGAGTATGATGGGCGAGTTGAACTTCTTCTTGGGTCTTTAAATCAAACAAATAGAAGATGAAATATTTTTCAAACAATCCAAATACATCAAGGAAATGTTGAAGAAGTTCGGGTTGGAAGATTCCAAACCAACCAAGACGCCGATGTCAACGGAGATTCAAGCTCACTAAAGACGATGAAGCGACTCGTAGCTTAAATATCGGGTATGATTGGTAGTTTATACTTTACTTAACGCTATAGGCCCAATATTTATGTTTAGTGTTTGCTTAGAGCGCGTTTCCAAGAAAATCCTAAAGACACACACTTAGAAGCCGTTAACGTATATTTAGGTAATTAGAGAACTAGTCACTTAGATTATGGAATCTGAAAGGAAACAGAATAGAACTATATTTATGCCCTCCGACCACGTCTGGTCGATTGACTTTATGATCGCAAAAGCGCTAGTGGCATTTGTACGTTCATGGGATGTTGTTTAACATCTTGGTTAGCTAAGAAACAAACGACCCTTTCTATCTCCACGACCGAAGCCGAATACGTCTCCGCCGGTAAGGCAGTCACAAGCCAATGGAATGAAACAACTCTCATCGAGCTACGGCATACGCCTCAACAACTTCCGATTATGTGCATAATAAAGCGCTATCTCCCCCCGCTCTTAAGCAAAAACCCCGTAAAACACTATAGAACTAAACATATAGAAATACGACACCACTTTCTACGCGATAATGTCTAAAAGGGCAATATCTTTATTGAGAAAGTTTCATCGGAAGATAATATAGCCGATATATTTACTAAGCCTTTAAAACGGAATAATGAATTATTTAAGATAGGATTAGGAATGATGGAACTTATCATGGATAGTGATTCTTTCATCATCTCAAATATAATCGAGTAACGGAATTTAATGAAGTAATTAATCATTAATCCAAAGAGGTTAAATTCTCTTGCAGTTCCCACTTACAAAACTTCTAATCGGAACATAATCGAGATTAAAAATTTATTAGATTAAGGAAGATAATCAATAAAATGCCATAAATATTTTCAAAATCAACATGGAATGGTCGAATACATAAAAATTACGAAATCAATTAAAAGGATGAAAAGAACAATCATCAAATTGCAACTCACACTTGTGTTGACGATGTTTTGTTGAACCTAAATGTTCACTAATGATTGTGTTATTAGTAATGGTCAAACTTATGCTAAAAGATAACACACTCCTAGTAGGATCGACTACGTTGAAATTCCATCGGGAACTTCACGACAAGTTGCATGATTTGTTCAAAACTTGAACGTCTACTCCGAAAATTATATCACATACTCATAACAGTATATATAACATACTTCAATTGCCAAAAACATAACACCATATCTCAATTTGCTCAAAAATCAACTCTATCCATATTTTTGGACATTTACGGACACTATCCACCATAGGGAAGATCCTGCTATAATTTGGTAGATACCGTTGTCACTGATCAAGGGAAATAACTATTTTGAACAAATTAGGACAACAACAACATAAAATAAATCACACACACGAACAAAAACATAAAAACCCTCAATCTACACATACTTCTAATCGGCCAATTAGAAGGTCAACTATTATACAAGATCATCAACTAATTCACAATCAATAACAACAATTGTAATGATTTCATCTTATTTCTTTTTGATTTTATATCTAGGTTCGATTTTAATTGCCAACATTTAATTTGGGGTTTTGATTTATATTTTATTTTTATAATTAGAACTAAGATCTAACATATGTATAACTACTTTGATAACTCAAAAAGCATGAC
Source organism: Tanacetum coccineum (assembly GCA_026074375.1). NCBI lineage: Eukaryota > Viridiplantae > Streptophyta > Magnoliopsida > Asterales > Asteraceae > Tanacetum > Tanacetum coccineum. Next base: position 5,305 of record BQNB010010837.1, on the reverse strand, counting down.
TGAAAGTGATTCACCAGAATCAATTTTTGACAAAAAACCCAATTAGATTTGCACTTCTAGATCTTATAAAAAACAAGGTTTGTTAACAACATTTTAATACAACGCAAAAATATTTTTCTTCATGCATTAGGACTCCTGAATCACACACGAGTGCTTAACTCATAAGCATTGTTTTGTTCCATTCATTTAGAGCAATACCAAACATAGATTGTGCATCAAGGTTTGCTTATTATTATTACTACCATTATTTTCATTTTGTTAAAGTCAAGTAAACCGCACACCCACATCAAATGAATATAAACACT